>CAJHQQ010001558.1:0-92380 GCA_905132885.1 Moricandia moricandioides
GGGTGGGTTGTGGTTATCATGTGTTGATAGGACTAAGTCCAGACTCGTTATCTGTTATCCTTTTTTCCTTTATTGCATTGATTTTGATCTTGAGTGGTATTGAATGTCCAATATAGTCAGACTTGCGTATAAGAGTTTGAGTTGGAATGGACATGAACTTTAGTGGTGCCTCAGTTTTACTAGGATCTCTTTTTATTTCTTACCCATTTTCTCCATTTATAATTCTATATATCATAACTAATAATCTCACCAACAAAGACAAAAGTCCCAACAGAAAAACCTAAAATCTGTTTTCTCCCAAGAAAAAAAACTCTCTGACAAAACTTTTCATCTGTTTTGTCTCACTCGCAGACAGATCTTGTCAGGTTTTTCTGAGGTAGGAACTGTTCTTCAGGTTTGAAGACTAAGAAGAAGAAACCCTTTTGGAGTTAGGCATTATGCAAAGGAGTTTCTGAAGATTCAAGAAACATAAATATAAGCTATGAAGTTTATGAAACTTGGATCTAGGCCTGACACTTTCTACACTTCAGAAGATTTAAGGTAAATAACAACAAGAAATAAACTAAAGTTTTGGCCATAACGGTTGAGTAAAGATACTAAACTGTTGCTTGTTGTAGATGTGTTTCTTCTGAAGTTTCCAGTGATTTCACAATTGAAGTTTCAGGAAGCAAATATCATCTTCACAAGGTACCCTTTCTTCTTCTACTTCCTTCTTGGAGATGATTGTTTTCTCTCTAAGAGTTTCTTGTTGGTCTTCTTCTTTCTGTAGTTTCCACTGCTTTCCAAGTGTTTGAGGCTTCAAAGATTGTGCTCTGAGTCTCCAGAATCAAACCAACTTCCAGAGTTCCCAGGAGGTGTGGAAGCCTTTGAGCTCTGTGCCAAATTCTGCTACGGAATAACAATAACATTAAGCGCATTACAACATAGTAGCAGCGAGATGTGCAGCAGAGTATCTTCAAATGTCAGAGGAGGTAGAGAAAGGTAACTTGGGTGTACAAGCTGAAGTCTTCTTGAACACCTGCATCCTTAACGGATGGAGAGACTCCATAGTCACACTTCACACCACTAAGGCTTTTCCACTCTGGTCTGAAGACCTTTGCATCACTAGTAGGTGCATTGAGGCCATAGCCTCCAAGGGTCTTGTCTCATCCATCCAAAGTGTGTCTCTCACATAGTCATTCTAGGGCGTGTTAGGGACGATGACACGTCCTCTAACAAAGCCGCTGCTGCGAGCAGAGGATGGTGGGCTGAAGATATCGCAGAGTTGGGAATAGATCTTTACTGGAGGACAATGATTGCTATCAAATCCGGTGGCAAAGTACCCTCTAGTCTCATCGGTGATGCCCTTCGAGTTTACGCTCTAAGTGGCTTCCTACACTGCAAGAAACCGGAAACAAGTCAGTAAGAAAGAGGGTTCTGAGCTCGGATTCAGAGACTGATGTTTCATCAAAGCATAGTTGTTGTTGGAGTCCATTATAAGCTTGCTTCCTGCTGAGAAAGCCGCGGTTTCTTGCAGCTTCTTGCTTAAGCTCTTGAAAGCAGCTAACATCTTAAACGCATCATCATCTTCTAAAATGGAATTAGCAAGAAGGGTGGCTCTTCAGTTAGAAGAAGCAACGGTTAGTGATTTGTTGATACCTCCAACGTCCTACAAGTCTGAAATGTTATACGATGTGGACATTGTGGCCACTATCTTGGAACAGTTTATGATCTTAGGACAGACTAGTCCACCAACAAGTCCTCTGAGAGGTAAAAAGGGTATGATGAATAGAAGACAAAGATCTCGTTCAGCTGAGAATATTGATCTTGAGTTCCAAGAAAGTAGGAGATCTTCCTCTGCCTCTCATAGCTCAAAGCTTAAGGTGGCTAAGCTTGTGGATGGATATCTCCAACAGGTTGCTAGAGATGTGAATCTACCACTCTCTAAGTTTGTTGCTTTAGCTGAGAGTGTCCCTGAGTTTTCAAGGCTTGATCATGATGATCTTTACAGAGCTATTGATATATATCTCAAGGTACACTGATCTCTCAAAACATCTCCTCATTGTTTGTGTTCACTAAACCTAATCATAGTCATTGTTTTGTTGCTACAGGCTCACAAGGATCTGAATAAATCAGAAAGAAAAAGAATTTGCAGAGTCTTGGACTGCAAGAAACTATCAATGGAAGCGTGTATGCATGCGGCGCAGAACGAGATGCTTCCACTGAGAGTTGTGGTTCAAGTCCTCTTCTATGAGCAGGCGCGAGCCGCTGCAGCTACAAACAGCGGGTGAAGTCAAAGTGACTGAGCTTCCAAGCAACATCAAAGCACTCCTTGCTGCAACATAACCATTGACCCTTCTAATCCAAGTGCAGCTGCTTTCGATGGCACGACCACAAGCATGGCAGGACCGGAAGATCAGTGGAGGCGTGTCTGGTCTCAAATCTCCTAAGTCAAAGCTCTCAGGGACACTGGCGAAAGCAAGCTAACTGAAGATGAAGAGATAGACGAAAGGTTTATGAAACCAAGACGGAGGAGGAAGAACTCCATCTCGGTTTAAGGCTTTCTGTGCAATCCCTGGCCGGCCTAAGAAGATGTTCAGCAAGTTTTTGTCCATCAAACAGAAACTCCAACGACAAAAACTGAACAAGACTGTTTTTTTAGATCTTTAAGTAAAAGAAAGAAAATGTTTAAACCTATCTCTCTGTCTCTCTATGTAACTTCACCAATGTTCAATTAATCTCCAAAATAATAATGTTTAAGAATTCATATTAATTTTCATTGGATTAGTGACGGTCAAAGAAAATGACCTAGTTATATTAGAGTTGTATGAAACAGAGCAGCCTGAAGATTTTCTTGTTAGTTTGATTATTCTATGTTTGTTGTAGAGTAAAAGTCAAATCTTCCTCTATGTTTTTGGAGTAATCTGTTGTCTGCTGCTGCTGGTTTAGTTAGGATGTTTATTTAGTATTCCCTCCATTTCAAAAACTTACATATTTTAGAGTATTCACATAAACTACGAAAATGTAATAAATTAGAACTATAAATGTATTGTTTTATGTGTTTAACTATTTTCCATAACTTTTGACCAATAGAAATGCAATAAACATAATTAATTTTATTGAAAATCGCAATTTACAATTATTAACTAATAAAAAAGTACATTAAAAATGTAAAATATGTATCTTCTAGAAACAATTTTTTGTTCAAAAACTTGGATCTTTTTGTAACAGGGAATACAATATACCAAAAAAGATCATGTTCATTAATTAGAGATGAGTGCTAAGTATTTAACAAAACATTTATTATGTAAATTCGATCTTATTTTAGACAAAGTGAATACAGAATATCTTAACCGCCTTGGATTTGATATATAATTAGGTACATATATCATGATTCATTTCAATAATTATGTCAACCCATATAACTATCACAAGTGTCCAAGTTTTTGTACTAACATCCCAGACAACAAATCATTCTTGTATGTCAACAAGTTTAATGTATAAATCTGACCTAATCTAGCCAACAAGTTTCATCATGTTCATGTACTTAAATTATTTTTGTTCCAACAATATGCATAATACAACTTTGGCATATACGTAGACAAACTAATACAAACCAGGCTACATGTCATCTTGTATGAGTTTCTTTTTATAGGTTACGTTCACGGTTCGTAAAGATAAATCAGACTCGTTGATATCATATTCATTTATATACTCCATTTTTATATTATATTATAAAGAAAAAAATCAGTAAATTATACTTTATGATGTTTTCACATTCCATAAAAAGATGAGAAAGAAGTAGCACCGCCCAAATTAAAAAGACAAAATGGCTCTTGTTGAGAAAATGATTTCGACTGTTCTTTTAACCTTAACCAACGAGCATTACATGATATGCATTGCATCTACCACATTTAATAACACCTCATCATTGTTTTTCTCTCAATGATTGATTATTTCTATTATCATTTTTGAGAAAGAACAAAACTTACAACCATTTTCTAAAGTTGTTTCTGCTTTGTATTCTTTTGAAAGATGGGTCATGTCATGACTCATGGGTACTTTGATTGATTTGCCAATCTAGCACCACGCCATGTCTATATTGTAATTCCTCGTTAGTTGGTTATTTGCCCTTTGACACGTCTTAAGAGACCAAAATATTATGGTCAATATATAATTATTGAATATATATAAATGGGGACCTTGTATAAACTTTTTTATTAAGATTTTTTTTAAATATCAATCTCTATCTAAAAAACATCTTTCATATTTAACCATATACAGTTACAACTACTTTTGCAACTTCAGTCACCACTACACACAAACCTTCGGATATTCACTACTTCTATTTCTAATATATCTTTTTCCAATATATCAGCTCCCTCAAAGTTGCATCTTTAGATTATTTAGTGAACTTAATATTAGTTGATTAATAAACTAATAAAATACTACCTTAGGCATAAATTATGCAACATGTAAGTAAAAAATCCGGGTGATTGTGGTCGAGTGATAAGGATGCGGAACTGTGACGCTAACACGTTTCTGATTCGACTCACATGATGCTCGAAACTAAGTCACAATTATCTTTGTCACTTTACACGGATATAGGCCTACGCTTTAGAACCCATTTAAATACCCAGAGAAAATGTGTATATGTGGGCTGCAGCTCCACTTGGGAATTAGTTTGGACATTTCTATGAGTCTGAAATACCCCCAAATTATTCAAAAAGAAAAACATGTAAACAAAAAGTATCTAGGAGATTTACTATGTAAAATAATTGTAAAGCAAATTATATTTGTATATAAATATATTTATTCACTACTAATTAATAGAACTATGTGTTCACAGTTTTTTTTATTATTATCATATACTACCAATTCGGTTAGGTAAATCGTTCTAGGAAATTTTTCTTTTTTTAATTATTTGTTGTAAAAAACACATAAACATTATATGCTTCTGATTACATTACAACAATAAAGAGAAATGCCATGGATTCATTTCATGAATCTACTTAGGGGAATCTGATGGCTTAGGTGGAGCATCCTGTAGAGCCGGAGCCTCGATACTCTTGGTACGTGGTAGCGAAAGAGACCGGTGCATCCTGCATCTAAAAGAACCGGGGTGAGTGGTTGGTGAGCAAAGGCAGTTTGTCTTGTTGATGCTGGTTTGTCGGGTCAGCCCACCGGAGCCCACTTCGGTCTGGTGCGGACTGCTATCGCCAGGAATATCAATCTTCATGTTCCTTTCGTCTTTTACCATTTGGTGAACCTTCTCCATTTTTTTGGTTTTCATCAACAATCCAGGAACACTATTAAGAGTTTTGTAATAATAAAAACCATTTACAAAAAAAAAAGTTACATTTTTCTTGATGCATCTTATCCGAAAGAGAAAAGAACATTTTTTCTTAATACGGTTATTAAACCATGATCTGAAAATCGATTACTAGACAATAATTAAAGACATCATATGATACCTATTCATTTTTATTCTTTGGTGAACTAAGATTTCTTCTTCTTTTTTGTTTAGGAAATAGATTTTGGATTTTCAGTTTTATTTTATTTTCTTTTAGTAAACACTTTTACATTTTAGTATAAATGAAACAAAGATCTTGTTCTCATCGAACTTTAAAAGAGAAATGTTTTTGAGCTTTAATCATGACTTTGCAAAGAACAATGTTTCGACATTTTTTGTGTTACACTTTTAGTTTGTTTCTTTTTAAATGAAAACAAACATATACTCTAACAAGCTCTACGGACTAAACACGAATACTATAGAAATATCACGAGATTATTTTTTGCAAAAACTGAGATATGCTATATAAGCGGGACTGGAGGATGTTATAGATGCAAATTTAAACCTAGCAAAAACGGTGTGGCTCCATCTTAACAAGACCATTGAAGAGGTGGAAGCAAGAAGAAAAAGAAAAGAAGTCCCAAACTAAGAACATAAGAGGTATAACTAAAAGGGAATCAAGAATAATGGACAAACAAACCTCTTTGTGGATCAACTGAAGCGACCTAGAATGTAGATTTTCTGAAACGCTCTAGCTTGTTCCAAGTTTATATTCTCCTTTATTCTTTTGGGTCATCACGGGAATGATGATGCAAAGGCCAACTATATCAGTTATCTTCCATAATGTTTCAACCACTCTTATCCCAAAAGCCCATCACTGAGTGGTCCCTCTCCTTTATTGTTTTTATCGGTGTTTCTAAACCCAAGACTGAGTGCGATAATGAATTGGATCGTCGTGGTGGAATGGGATTAGTTGATGAAATGATTAATATGTTTTTGATGGATTTTGTTTTACATGAGTCTTTGTAGTAGTATTTATAAAATTAAATAAAAAATTCTACGAGTTTTAAACTGTGGTGTTGTAAGTTAAGTAAGCATTAAAATTAAATTTTAATATGTTCACAAAACATCCTAACATTAGTTTTTGTTTGCTAAGTTATTCTATGCATTACAAATTATGTGCTACCAACTTAAAAACAGAAACTAGATAGTTAGCTTTAATAACAACCTAGATGAAAATACAATTTACAATTTCCTAAATCAACAATTTAATCAATCTAACCCGAATATTCCTTTGCATAAAACCAAAAGGTGAAGCTATTTACATATTATACTAGTCCAGAAAATATCATGAATTAAAAATAAATATTTAAAAATTCAAAAACCTTTTTAGAAGCATTGAAAACTAAAAAAACTCTCCCGATAATATAATATATGAAATAGGGCTTAGAATGTTGAACCTAGGATGTGAAAACAATAATAATTGAGCCGGGTCAGGTCTAGAGTGAAATGAAGTTAGTTTGGACTTACAAATTATGTATGAAACCATAAAATTGTGTTGCTTATGTGGAAATTGTTTGACCTATACATGTAATTAATGTTTCTATTGATTTAATAATATATATCCTTTTTGATAATTTATATATATATATATATATATATATATATATATATATATATATATATATATATATCATTAGGTATTAAATTTAATATAATTTTATAATATTTTTATTTCTTAATATAATTAGTTATTTAAAGTAGATACTAAAATACTGCTTAAGGTTTTGTTATAATATAAATAAACAATTGACTTACATCTCTAATAAATAAAAGGTAAAATTAATTTTATATATTAGTTATGTTTTAGTAGATTAAATTATATATTAATATTATTTTGATCCATAAAAATACCAACATCCGCGATTTTGTATTGAATCAAAATAATTAACGAATTAAATCAAATCAACTTATAATATTTTTTTCCATTCTTATTTAGAGATGCTATGTCATTAGTAGAATTGTTTACAATTGGATAGTAAATTATGTTATAGTATAGCTGATGTCTTGCATTTTTGATAAGTTTTAGATTCATATTTTAGGTTATTATGATCATTTTAGGATGCATTTAGGTCTTTATATTGTATTTGCATACATAATTGCATTTGACAGGGTTTGGATTGCACAATTGGAAGTTTATGGCGAAAATCAATGGTTAAAGTGCACATTATGGAAGTTTGGGATCAGATACGAAGTTATCAAAAGACGAGGGACCAATGTTGCAAATTCATGATATTCGCCTGGACTAAATTGCACAATTGGAACTTTGGGGTTGATACGCGAGGACATATCTGAACATTCGATAGTTTTGGGGCCAAACCGTAATTATCTAAAAGGTTGAGGACCAGAGATGCAAAAAGAGGAAAAACCACCATTGTTGTTCTTCGAAAACTTTTCACGGAGAAGCGACGATGCGGCGAGCCTGTTGCAGTGCAACAAAGAAAGTGGCCACGAGCTGAGTGCACGAGAGCGAGGAGGACAACACAACGAACCATGGTTTCCAATCTCGATTTAGAGCCAGGTTCAGAGCGGTTTAACGGCAGCGGAGAAGAGACGTAGGTGTGAAACGGATGTGTATGAGAGCGGTCTACGTCAGCGGTCAGTGGACACCGCTCGGGAAGGACAAAACCGGCAGCGACCAACCGGAGCGGCTCGAGCCACCCGCTCGCGACACGGAGATGGCTGGAGCGACCGGATGTCGCGGGACAAGGCACCCGCTCGGGGAAAAAGAAGGCCAAACGCGATTGGTCCAATCGCAGCCAAACGCAAGTCACAGCGTTTGCGACCAGCGATCAGCGTTTGCGATTGGCGATTAGACCAGATTTTACTCTTTTATATATAATTTTAGATCCAAAAAAAAAGGATATCTTGTTTTTCTCTCTAAACACATTGTTTTTTTGGGAATAAAGCTTGAATCTTATTTAGTTTAATCTTTCTTTCTTGAGTTGTTTGAGTTTATTTAACAATCTTAACATGATTAGTCTTGAATCTATCATGGGTTTAAGCTTAATTATGAAGATTAGTGAGTAGACTCTTTTTGGATTCATGGGTTAGGGTGATTAGAGTGATTAAGTGAAGATATAAGGTGTTTAATGTTAGGTTTATATGTTTCCTTGCTTATTGAGTGTGTTCAATGCTAGATTAGTCTTGATCTCTCTAATCTTGATCTCTAGACATTTTATGCACCACAAGTGTTTGTTAAAATGTCTGAACCAACTTGATATTGCTCTAGCATGAATAACCAAAGACCTTTGATGTTAGGATTGTTAGATAGTTATTAGACTTGATTTAAATGCATGTTTGAGTGTGTTAAGCCAAAGACATTTGATGTTTAATGCATAATGACATAGGGACTTGTGTCTTGACAAAGAACTTGTCTATTGTTGTGATCTAGACTTAAGGAAACCTATTGATTAATAACTTGACACCTTAGATTGGATCTTAATCACTTGAAGTCAAATGCCTATACCCATGAGTCCTAATTCTCTATTTGATTGAAAGCTTTAGTTATTATCCTTTCTTGTTCTTGTTACTTCTATTCTCATCAAACAAAACTGATTGCACTTAGATTAAGCACTAGATTTGTATTCTCATTGCTTTGAAATCACTTAGGATTGGATTGACACTCATCTATACTACTTTGATTAGGATAGAGTAAAAATCCTTTATCAAATTTGGCGCCGTTGCCAGTTCTAAGTTGATTTTGACAGTGAGATTTAGTCATTGCTTGAGACTAAGTCTTATTTTCTTTTATTTCTATACTGATACTCTTTCTTCATCTCTCTTTGAATGATAGGTGCATGAACTTGAGGAGTAGAGGACTAACAAACCTTATTCCAAGAGTAGACAACATAAGTGCTTTAGAGAGAGAGTTAGCAAGAAAGAGAAGAGCAGAGCGACTGGCTCATTTGGAAAGATTGGGGTTCGAGATGGATGAAAATCAGAATCAACCTCATCAAGAATATGTTTATGGAGCTGACAACCGTAGACAAAACCCTCAAGGAGTTCCTCTAGGGGGAGCTCAAGAAGGAAATGGTCAAGGAGCTGCAAACCTTAGGCCACAACACCCTCCATGCCAAGCTAGAGCAATCGGTACATATGACCAGCCTCATATCCATGGGAATAGGGCGGGCATTCGACCTCCAGCTGTGGAGAACAACAACTTCGAAATAAAGTCTAGCTTGATCAATATGATCCAGAGCAACAAGTACCATGGGCTGGCTTTGGAGGATCCTTTGGATCATTTGGATAATTTTGACAAGTTGTGTGGTACAGTGAAGATCAATGGAATTTCAGAAGATGCTTTTAAGTTGAGGCTATTCTCTTTCTCTTTGGGAGATAAAGCCCATACCTGGGAGAAGAACTTACCAAGATCTTCTATTGAAACATGGGATGAATGCAAGACGGCTTTTCTTAACAAGTTCTTCTCAATCTCAAGAACAGCCAAGCTCCGGAATGCAATCTCAGGGTTTCAACAAAAGAACTTAGAAGGTTTTGGTGAAGCTTGGGAAAGGTTCAAGGGATTCTGGTCTCAATGCCCACACCATGGTTTCACTAACGAAAGTCTTCTAAGCACCTTCTACAGGGGAGTTTTGCCTAAATATCGTAGCATGTTGGACACAGCCAGCAATGGTTTCTTCTTAGGAAGAACTGCTCAAGATGGAATGGAGCTTGTGGAGAATATGGCTCAAAGTGACTCCGTGTATAATGATGATTGTGAGAGGCAAAATCGAAGTGGAAATGGTGATGATTTCTACACAAGAAAAGAGTTGAAGTCTCTCCAAGACAAGCTGGACTTGCTCCTTTTGGATAGGACAAAACAAGAGAATGTGAACTTTGTTGGTAAGCAAGCTCAAGAAGAAGCTTTTGAAGTTAATGAAGTTGAGGGTTTGGAAGGACAACAAGAGTTGTGCTTCATCAATGCTAATGGTCAATGGTACAAGAAGGATCCCAACTTTCAGTACCAAAACTCATTCCAGAACAAGCCTCAATATCCAAACACCTACCAGCAAAAACTCTTCTATAACAACCAGCAAAATGGATATCCAGTCAATCAACCTTATCCTCCAAGTTTCCCCTCTAAAGGAAATCAGTCTATTCAAGCTCAAGGAACCTTTTCACAAGTCCAACCCAAAGATACAAGTGTGGAAACAATGTTCAAGCAGCTACTAGAATCTCAAGCAAGAAATGAAAAGAATATTGGAGATGAACTGAAGAACATCCACACAAAGATTGATGGAAGCTACAATGAGCTCAACAACAAGTTCAAGAGTTTAGAGAATCAGTTTGCCTCTATGAGTTCAAGCTCTAAGCGCCCAATGGGATCTTTACCAGGGAAATCAGAGCAGAACCCCAAAGAATATTGTAATGTCATCCTTTCTAATGTTGTTTCTGAGATTGTATTGAGTGATCATGAGAAAGAAGTGGATGAGATTGAAAGGATCTTGTATGGAACTGAGATTGGACATGTTGGGAAACAAATTGTAGCCAAGGATGAGGTGCAGATTGTGGAGAAGGCTGACCACAAGGTTCTAAAGAGAGTTGAGATACAAGTTGTAGAGAAGGTTGAGGAAAAGGTTGTGCAACCATCTCAACACACAGCTGAGAAACCGGTTAATAGGAAAGTTGTCCAGAAGTTGAAGAAGGTAGAGCTGGAAGAGACTCCCGAGGTTGAGCAACCACCTTATGATAAGCTCCCATTTCCACAAAGGTTCCTCACTAAAGCTCAAAAGAAAGTGATATCTAAGTTCAGAAAAGATATGAGTGATGTAGGAGTCAAGCTTCCAGAGATCTCAAATATGCGTGATGCTCATGTCCAAATGATGCTGATCAAGGACATTCTAGATCACAAAGAACAAGTAAGAGAGCTTCTTGACATCTCCACAACAAGCCTTGATCCACAAACCCCACCAAAGTCACTTCCTAAGCTTGAAGACCAAGGAAAATTCACATTACCATGCTCTCTTGGTGAATTCACTCTAGATGATGCCCTTGTTGATTCTGGTGCAAGTGTGAATGTGATCTCATTGGAGATGGTGAAGAGCTTAGGGATTAAGAACATGGAGACTAACACCTCTTCACTTATGTTTGGAGACACTTCTTCTACAACCCCTATTGGTCTCGTCAAGGACTTTCCTTTGAAGATTGGAACATGCACCATTCCAATAGACCTCACTGTCTTGGACATGATGACTAAGAGGAGAGTATCATTGATCTTAGGCACACCTTTCCTTGCTACTGTTGGTGCTTGCATTGATTTCCCTAACAAGAGGGTGACTCTCCACAATGTCAACAAAGATATCTTCTACCCAATCAAGTCTCCAATGGTGAATGTTGAGTATTGTGGAACCATCACTTGTGAAAAACCTCTCACTGAAAAGATGAAGGATGAAGTGGTTGTTAGTGGGCAAGAAAGTCTTGATGGGGAGTCTTCTCATGTGATGTGTGATGAGCATTTAGAAACTGCTCAAATGGAGGAGGTGAGTAGAGAAATTATGGCTACTCATGGAAAGAAGAAGATAATGAAAGAACCTCACCCTCCACATCTTGATAAAATGCCACACACTCTCACTTTACACCCAATGAAGCTTAAGGATGGAGCTATTGAGTACAAGATCAAGTGCAAGGGAAGGTCTAAACCATTTTCAAGTGCAAGAGCCATAATAACTCCTCAGCTCCAAGATGATCCAATCAAGCTTCAAAAGCTCCTTTCACAAGTCCTCACCATCACTCTTGAAGGTGGGAAGGATCCTCCATCTCATTAGCCAAGTGAAAAGGTAGTCAAGCTAGAGACTTAAAACAAGCTCACTTGGGAGAAAGTCCCATGTTATCTTTGTATATACTCTTACTTTTTCTAGTTTTTTAGGTTGTTTAATAAATGTGGTTGAGTTTTTCAGGTTAAGTCTAGCCCTAGAGGAGAGAATAAAGGTGGTGAAGCACTCAAGCCTTATGGTAAACATACCGCAACAGTCTCCTCTAGTCGCTATGAATCATGCCAGTTACTTTCACCGACTCTAGATATCCGCTGCCATACTCTAATCTCCTCTTGAGGTACTGCTCCAAACTTTCATTGTATATACCACTTTTCTTTTTCTTTTGTCATTTTTTCGGTATTTCCCTTTCTCTTAGTCACACAGAGACTGTGTGATTTAAGTTTGGGGGAGGTACCAAGTATCTAACTATGTTTATTTTGATGAATTTCATACATTTTAGTCATGCATTGTAAATAGTTATTGCATTAGAAAGCATCAAAAAAAAATTGAAAATTTGCAAAAGCATATAGTTGCATCATTTTCATTATTTTCATCTTGGATTGTGTCTAGAATCATATAGATTGCATTCTTTCATTGGGAGTTAACCTTGTAAAGAACTCATGCACAGAACTCAATGTGATACCCTTCTCAATCATAGTAAGTAGCTTGAGCATCTTCTTGACAACTTGTAGACTTCGAGCCTTGAAAACTCCTCTTGAAACTTGTTGGATTGATGAAGCTTGCTTGTCCTTTAAACCAACTCCAATCTTATTTGAGTTAATGAACTTAATTTATCTTGTTTATGGGCTCTTGTTGTGCTTGATCATGGTTACCTCACACACACTTGAGTTAGCCTTAATCCCTTTTATCAATCTTTGGCAACTCAAGTGGCCGTCTCCCCTTTAGATGGTTCTTCATACCCATTAACCCTACCTTCCCTTCGAGCCATAATTGATTTGATGAGTGAGGTCTTTTCTGAAAGCTTGAGATGTGCATAATGTTGAGAGTATTGGGAACGACAATGGTTGGTCCTCATTGCTTTCTAGCTTTAGGATGTCATGATTGTCTAGTTCATAGGATGGGAAGAGAGTATTAAGTGTTTGAGCCAGAAGGGTTGAGATAAAAGTGAGTGAAAAGAGTGAACTCAAAAGTTTAAAAACAAAGATAAGATACTAGGGATCAAAGAAAAAGAAAATATTAGCTCAAAAAGTGTCAAAAGAAAGACAAATCCCTAAGAAAAAAAAATCAAAAGAGTGAAAAAAAAGAAAAGAAAGAAAAAGAGCTAAAAGCAAAAATTAAAGAGCAAAGTAATCCCTAGTAGTCCAAAGAAACAAAGAGTTCTAAAAGTGAGAGAGTTCTTGAGTGTTCTTGAAGTCTTTTGGTGAGTGAAAGGGAGTTTGACATTGGGAATCAAAGGTAGAAATTGTTTTGTGTCTAGGAAATGGGTAGAACAATGAGGATTGAGCATTGTATGCATGAGTTGTTCTCTTTCTTAGATATATTATACATAATGTCAAGCTACTTGTTCTTGAGAGTAAACCACCATGAAAGAACTTGATAACCTTCTTACTTCACCATAGCTTCAAGCATTTTTCTCACCAAGACAAATGATTAGGACCAATTGCCCATTTTCAAGAGTGCACTTATGATTACTGTTCAATGAATGTGAGAGTTGGTTGATTGGCTTGTTTGTGAAAGCTTGATGATGAGTGTAAATGATCAAGAAGTTGAGATAGGCCTAGAGAAGTTAGAGTTTGATAGGATGTCTTGCTCCTCCTATTTGGTATGATTTTGTAAGGATATCACATTGATGGCTTTGAAGAGTATCTTTTGGTAATGAGCTCCCACCTTCACACTTCTTTCTCACTTTGCATTCGAATGTTTACTTGTGGACAAGTAAATGACAAGTTTGGGGGAGTTGATATCTCTTGATTTTAATGAGTTTTAGATTCATATTTTAGCTTATTATTATCATTCTAGGTTGCATTTAGGTCTTTATATTGTATTTGCATACATAATTGCATTTGACAGGGTTTGGATTGCACAATTGGAAGTTTATGGCGAAAATCAATGGTTAAAGTGCACATTATGGAAGTTTGGGATCAGATACGAAGTTATCAAAAGACGAGGGACCAATGTTGCAAATTCATGATATTCGCCTGGACTAAATTGCACAATTGAAACTTTGGGGTTGATACGCGAGGACATTTCTGAACATTCGATAGTTTTGGGGTCAAACCGTAATTATCTAAAAGGTTGAGGACCAGAGATGCAAAAAGAGGAAAAACCACCATTGTTGTTCTTCGACAACTTTTCACGGAGAAGCGACGATGCGGCGAGCCTGTTGCAGTGCAACAAAGAAAGTGGCCACGAGCTGAGTGCACGAGAGCGAGGAGGATAACACAACGAACCATGGTTTCCAATCTCGATTTAGAGCCAGGTTCAGAGCGGTTTAACGGCAGCGGAGAAGAGACGTAGGTGTGAAACGGATGTGTATGAGAGCGGTCTACGTCAGCGGTCAGTGGACACCGCTCGGGAAGAACGAAACCGGCAGCGACCATCCACAGCGGCTCGAGCCACCCGCTCGCGGTGAAGAAGAAAACCAAACGCACTTTTGTAATCGCGGCCAAACGCTAGTCACAGCGTTTGCGACCAGCGATCAGCGTTTGCGATTGGCGATTTGACCAGATTTTACTCTTCTATATATAGTTTTAAATCCCAAAAACCCAATCATATCTTGTTTTTCTCTCTAAACACATTGCTTTTTGGGAATAAAGCTTGAATTTTATTTAGTTTAATCTTTCTTTCTTGAGTTGTTTGAGTTTATTTAACAATCTTAACATGATTAGTCTTGAATCTATCATGGGTTTAAGCTTAATTATGAAGATTAGTGAGTAGACTCTTTTTGGATTCATGGGTTAGGGTGATTAGAGTGATTAAGTGAAGATATAGGGTGTTTAATGTTAGGTTTATATGTTTCCTTGCTTATTGAGTGTGTTCAATGCTAGATTAGTCTTGATCTCTCTAATCTTGATCTCTAGACATTTTATGCACCACAAGTGTTTGTTAAAATGTCTGAACCAACTTGATATTGCTCTAGCATGAATAACCAAAGACCTTTGATGTTAGGATTGTTAGATAGTTATTAGACTTGATTTAAATGCATGTTTGAGTGTGTTAAGCCAAAGACATTTGATGTTTAATGCACAATGACATAGGGACTTGTGTCTTGACAAAGAACTTGTCTATTGTTGTGATCTAGGCTTAAGGAAACCTATTGATTAATAACTTGTCACCTTAGATTGGAACTTAATCACTTGAAGTCAAATGCCTATACCCATGAGTCCTAATTCTCTATTTGATTGAAAGCTTTAGTTATTATCCTTTCTTGTTCTTGTTACTTCTATTCTCATCAAACAAAACTGATTGCACTTAGATTAAGCACTAGATTTGTATTCTCATTGCTTTGAAATCACTTAGGATTGGATTGACACTCATCTATACTACTTTGATTAGGATAGAGTAAAAATCCTTTATCATTAGTCCTCTTCCATTGGCACTTGAGGAATGTCAAACTTGTCTTCTTTGATCGGGTTGTTGATTGTAGTAACTGAAGAAGGTGAATTGCAGTCAAGGAGATAACATAACTCATATGTAATTAGTACCACAATTAAAATAATTAAAAAGAGAGATATAGAAAAGGATATAATTAGTCAACATAGGATCATCTTTCTCTCCACGGTTTCTAATACCCTGAAGCTCTCTCACAATCTCAAGAGTAACCTACAATTAACCTACATATATGTAGACTTTATAATATGTCTATGAACCCCTAAACCACAAATCTCAAACCCTAAATGTTTTGTTTGATCATCAAACAGTTTTAAATTAATATTTCAAATATCAAAATTATACAAAATATAAACCACTAAACATTAATAAGCATATTTAAGTCAATAAAACCAACCCATCAAAATCTAAAATCTAACCCTATAAAATCTAGTACTAGAAGACAAAACATGTTACAACCTATTGTTTCTAACCCATGAACATTGTTTAAGACATGGTTACCAAATTAATATATGTTCCTTAAAAATGTTTAATTATATAAAATTTTAATTTTTTTTACTCCATATTATCCATTATATTAATGACTAGTTAAAAATATTACAACAATTATTTTTATACATTTTTAAAAGTAAATGATTAGATAAAATTATGGTATAGACTACATAACAAGTCTACCAAATGAATAGACTTCGTACGAGGTCTACAACTATGTAGACTTCTTTCTGTTACGTGTAGACTAACAAAGGATAGAAACGTAAAATACACTTCTGTTTTTTTGTTTGGTCATAAAGGTTAAATAGTATATTTATCACCCATGTAGGTTAGTTTTGCATTTGACTGAAAATGGGGTACACTTATAGGTTTGACTTGAATATTTGGGTTGATTTTAGCAATTCTCCCTTTAATGTTCTAAACTCAAAAATAGTTGTGTAATTTTGCAAAGTTTTCTTGACAAAATATAAAAATTTGAAAATAAATATTTAAACTCAATAATAATATTGAAAATTTTACAAAAGATAAAATCATAGATAATAAAAAATAACTTTTTGAAATGCACCACGAAAAAACTATTTATATATGTTGTAAAAATTAATGCAATCTAATATTTTGAAGTCTTAATTTTTAAAAAATAAAGCTTAATATCATAACATCCAAAAATATTCTATATCAATAAAATTTACTAAAATAATATGATAGATACTACTATGTATAAAATTTACTAAAAAATAAGGTTATATTATTTAAACAAAATAAATCCCGTAAAATACTAAAATGATATATGTTAAAATATATTTTCTTATACAAAAAATGTAAATAGAAATGATCTTAAATATGTTTCTTTTATATAATATAAATAAATAAAATTTAAAATATATTATATGCAAAATTTATAAATTAAAGAAAAAAACATATTATGAAAAAGGTTCTCTATTTAATTATTTCATATGGTTATTTTATTGTATCTAACTCGAAAATATATTAGTAAGTAATAGAAATTAATAACAAAGTAAAATGTTTTAAACAAATCACTATATATTAATAATATTGAATAAGAAATATAAACAGTAATATTATTGGTTTACACAATATAAAACACTTAAATAGAATTATATATTTAGAAAATTTGTAATTATATCTAATACATTTATAAAATAGAAAAATATCCGGACGGAAGTGCGGGTTAAAATCTAGTTTATCTTATTAAAGCTGAAGTACGCTTTTGTATTGTTTGGAAACATGAATAGCAGATTTTAAAAATAGTTTTATTTGGAAACAAAGATAGTAGTATTCTTTTATTATGTCTTTTTAGTAATTTCATTAACATAAGACTCAAAATATTCCAATTCTATATACAAATTTATATAGAAAGTATATAAATATATCATTAAATCAATAGTTAGGCCGAAAATATTTCAATGTGTGTGATTAAACATATTCATTTAATAAAAAATAATTGTTAACGTAAATATGTAATATAAATTTACATGTATATATATATTTCTCAAGTTATTATAATAACTATATTTTAAATTAACTATTTTAAAGATGTTTCTTATTAATTTAAATATGTTATTTACAAACATAAAAATTGTGGTAATTTAGACAGCCATATTAATTTGTTAGTTATACAATTTTTTTATTTCAACATAAATATAAAATGATATAGTATTGATATGATCCAATTGAATATTACATAAATTTTCTTTTCTAATAGATAAAAAAATAATACAATATGAACAACTTCAAACATATATAAAACAAACAAAATTTATATATCTTATATATTACAATTTACGATAGCACCCATGCGGATGTTGGACATGGTCATTTAAGTACCCATAGACTACAATTCAGTTTTTCTGAATGTTAGGGTTTAAAATGGTTTTACATCTTGATATTATGAATTTACAGACGGTGTCGAGTAGGATCATTCAATGTCCGAGTAGGTTTGTAGGAACCTAAAAATATCTAAAAACTATCAATTTACAAATAATCATTAAATAATTTTAATAAAAAGTAAAAAATTAAAACTCACGCTTTTAAGTGTGGGTCATAATCTAGTAGTATTTAAATTTGGAGTACTGCTGTTATTATTCGCTTGCTTTTTCGTTAGGCTCTTCATTATTTGTAGTTTTTTTTGAATGAATGTTAAATTTATTCATCAAAAAAACCTTTTGGTACATAAAGTGCTTCTTCGTTGAAGGGAATAGCTCTATACATGTGCTACCTACTACCAAACCAAAATAAAAGTGTTTCCAAATCTCTTGGTGTCGTGTTGCTTGAGTAGACTCAGCCGGTTCCTGACATTTTTGTCTATGAGTTTCCCAAGTGTTTGTGTAGTGGTTGGAGACTCCCCATGCTGTCTTTGATTCCTCTCCCTCCAAATGGAATGTGTCACAGTTTGAAATGCATATCTGGTGCAGAATTTCAGGTTGAACTCTCCAGAACTTTCTGAAATAATCGATACAATATCTGACAACCTGGTTGTATATCGCTGCTTCAAGAGAGCACACGCACGCTTTTCCCAGACCTGAGATCAGTAAGAACACTCGAAGAATAAGTGGTTACGGGTCTCCATTGTATGTTGGCACTAAAGCTGTTGAAGATAAGCCTCAATAGCTTGGAGCCTAAGTTTCCGATAACAAGTTGGTTTACGAAATAAGGAAATAATGTTTAGTGCAAGCCTTAGAGAATTAAGAGTTATCTAATACTATAGGAGATAGAAGTTATCTAGCACTATATATATCATTGATGAGTTGGACCAATGATAAGAAGAAGAAAACACAATAGTTTGAAGTGTTTAGTTTTGAGTTATTTTCTAAACATAATAAAGAGAGTAATTTTTTATACAAGTCATGTTGTGTTCAAGCTGAGTTTTTTGGTTAAACACAAACACGTTCTGTTCCTTTTATTTTGGTATCAAAGCACCAGGTTTTGCTCGATCGTGTGTTAGTAAGAGAACCGAGCTATGGGAGATCTTACAACAACCACACGTCAAAAAGAGGTTTGACAAAACGATCTCGTTCCAGTGTCCTATGCTTACCTCTACGAATTGCACCGTATGGTCAATGAGGATGAAAGTTCTGTTACAGATTCATAAGGTTTAGGAAGCTGTCCAACCTGGAACAGATGAATCGAACAAGAACGATATCGCAACATCGTTGCTATTCCAGTCCATTTCGGAGAATCTTATACTGCAAGTTGGCGAAGAAGACTCACTGTTACAGATATGCGAGGCGATAAGCAAGCGATATCAAGGGGCTGGGCGTGTTAAGGAGGCACGACTACAAACCCTTATGTCAGAGTTTGAAAGAATTAAGATGAATTCTTCAGACACAATAGATAACTTTGCAAGAAAGTTATCAGAGTTAGCAGCAAAGGCTGCATCCTTAGGAGAAACCATCGAAGAAAGCAAGCTCGTGAAGAAGTTTCTCAACAGTCTACCTAGAAGCAAATACATCCATATTATTCCCTCTCTCAATCAAGTCCTCGATCTGAAGACGACAACATTCGAAGACATCATAGGAAGACTCAAGGCCTATGAGGAACATATTAGAGAGGAGGTGAACCATGTAGAACCGCAAGGAAAGTTGTTACTTGCAAGCTCAGAACAACATAGTTCTACAGGAGGTAGGGGATATAGAGGGCGTGGTAGAGGAGGCAGAGGATATAGAGGACGTGGTAGAGGAAGATACAACTCACAAGAACGTTCTACAAATCACTCTTTCCAATCAAAAGATAAGAAACACCTCTAATTTGCTTCTGATGTGATAAACCTCGACATTGGGCTTCCACATGTCCAGAAAGATAACAAAACTTGGAGAAGTCAAATAAAACGGAAACAGAAGTAGCTGATCCAGATGCAGAAATTGTATTCTTGTTAGAAGATAATATCATTCCAAAGAATTACGTGAACCCTAAGGATGAACATGGAATATGGTACCTCGACAATGGAGCAAGCCATATGACCGAAAATAAGCAATATTTCTCTGAGCTCAACTAGAATATAAAAGGTAAAGTTAAGTTCGCAGATGGATCATGCATTGAAATAGGAGGGAAAGGATCGATTTTATTTCAAAGCAAAGCGAACGAACAACTGTTAGGTTTTCAACCTTTTTCTAGTGCTTAACTTAGAATGAAATCAATATCAAAATCTGTCTTTATTCACTCTTAAAAGAATTAACACAAACTAAGCTTTCTAGACAAAAGTCAAAAACAAAAACTCCTTTTATCTTTCTTAGTTCTCGTGTCTCTCTCGGATGTTGTCTTGGAATCTTACTTGTTCTTTTTTATAATCATCCTAAAGCCATGATCATCTCCTATATTTATAACATAATCACCACAGACATTATGCTTATTTTCCTTTTCCCAATTGATAATAATATACTGTATTTCCTTGCAGGAAAAAGAGAATCAATCTCAAAGCCTTGCTGGACTCTTGTTGGAACTTTCGTATTGGGCCAGAACTGGTAATTGGGCCTATCATTCTACAATCTCCACCATAGGCCCACATTACCATTCTCCTTCCTAGTCGTCTTCCTCCTTGCTGTCGAGAAGTAAGAAATCAACAGACAGTTTGCTTCCCCGTTCTTCTTTGTCATCTCTACCAAAACAAATTCATGTATCTCACAAGCAGCTCCTGGTCTTCAGCTCCAGTTTCTCTGTTGAGTACTGCTTAGGTCTTTAGAAGCTCCGATCAGCTTCCTTCTTGACAAACCGACCAAACGCCGTTAGTCCTCTGATGGTTCCTAAACACCAGATTGTCCATCCACGCACATGATTGTTCTCACTTCGGATGTAGCATGTGTTTATTCTTACTTCAACTTCTTTACAGCAATCGAACTCGAGACTGATTTCTTGCGATTCAATTCTTTGGTAAATCGTTCTCCTGTCGTCACAAGTCTTCGATTTTCCACGAAGTTCTTCCATTGACGGAACTTCTATCAGCTTCCCGTAGGTCATCACCTGTGAAATTCCACCACCGATGCGCATCCTTAGGTGGATTTTCATCTACTAAAACCGTCCTCACAAAAGAAGATCGCAACTTCTTCTTTCTTAGTGATGAGATGATATTATTCTCTTGATCGGCGGTGATGAATCAACTTGATCGATCTTGCTGGAACTTCTTCTGATGTTTTCCAGTAAGCCATTTCCGATATTTTCTCTAAGGTGTTCTTACTTCATTGCTACAAGTTGTCTGCTCCTAACACCTCTTCCTCTGTCTTGTTTTCGAAAGAGAAACATACTGGTGACTTACGCCCATCTTCTTCAGATTAGCAGGCATACAGTTGTGCCTTCTCCTGGTGCTTGAGATAACTGTCTCTAACGACTCCGACGATCCCACAGAACCGTTTCCATTCATCTCAGTAAAGTTATTCACTTCTCTTTACCTGTTTAATTTTAAGCTTGTAATATTGAAATCATCCGTTGATTTGTTTTGCTTCCCTTTCCACTTGAGATACTCGTCTCCCTTCAGGTCTTCTTGGCAATTATCCTCCACCATAGCAGCTGTTTAAGACATTCTCTCCAGTGATCAACGTTCTTTCCAGTGATCTATTTCTTCTGTTCCCAACCTAGATACTCGTCTCCCTTCAGCGTCTCTTGCTGTTTAAGACGTTCTCTCAGGTTATCCTTTTAAGCTATTCCTTGTTCTTCTTCTTCAACCTATAGATACTCGTCTCCCTTCAATATCACTACCTTTATCCTTGTGACTTGTTTAAGACGTTTTCTCTAAGGTGTTCCTGCAACTTTAATTTTTCTTTTCTTAAAGTTTTACTCTTCATCCGATTTGCTTAATACCTTTGAGTGATTTTTCTTGTGTTGCTCCACCTCGAGCCAAAGCCTTTCCCTCGCATATATGCTCACAGGTAACTTTTTTTAAACTCCTCTCTTGAGTTTTCCATCATCAATATAAACCTGAAACTAACTTGTTTCTCCTCCTCTGTCTCTGCGAGCTTGAGACCGCGTTGATAATGGAGTTACCTGGAGCGTCTTCCTTCTTAAGCGGAATCACAACAAACCTGAAGCTCATGTCTAGGTACTGCTTCTCTTTGTAATTCTTCTTGATTATTGATATGGATCTTAAATAGTGTTGCATCTCCTTCAACTCTATCTCCAAAGATTTTCTCTCCCAATATCTTGGAAACTTTTCCTACGAGTTCAATTTCTGGTTCTCCGTTCAAATTTTCCTCTTGTGAAACATTATTTGAACACTTGTGTTCCTTTCTTTCCAAGTGACTGTTATGCAAAGGTTTTGTCCCAGACTTTTCATCGCTCACATTAGACTCAACTTCTTCTGTTTTTCCTTTTGAAAAAGAGTCTCCACCTTGAGCTGATGAATCATTAGTCTTGAGACCATAAGGAGTGGGGCCTTGAACTAGATTCTCGTGAAAAGTAACTTTCTTTGACCCCTTCCTTGTAAATTTATTCTCATATCTAGAAGCATTTACGTCACGCTTTGCAACTCTTCCTTTAAGACAATGCACCCCATCTTTGTAATTTCCAGAAATTACTTTCTTGTTATCTTTGTAGAAGTGCACCATGAAATTGCTTCCTTTATACCTTCAACCTGATTTTTCTAACATCCCATAAGAAATTAAATTTCTACTTAATTCTGGTATGTATCTAACACCCGTGAGTATCACTTCAGAACCATCTTGGTTATTAATTTTGATTTTCCCAATTCCCTTGATCTCACATTCATTGTTATTTGCCATTAACACCTTACCACCATCAAACTCCTTGAAGTCAAACAAAACTTCCTTCTCTGATGTAATGTGATAAGAACATCCAGAATCCATGATCCATTCTTGCTTAGTGTCTTGCACACTAGCTGTTAATACTAATGGTTGTTTCGGCTCCGTTGCAATATTAGCAGACTCTCTGTGTCTCCTTTCAGGACATTCTCTTTTCCAATGTCCTTCTTCTCCACAAATAAAACAACTTGTTTTGTTTTTATCAAACCTTTGCCTTGACTTGGATCTGCCCCTGCCATTAGATTTTCCTCTCCATGGGTTTGGTTTTCCTTCATAACCCCTTTTCTCTGATCTGCCCTTTGACTCCACATATAAACCCTCTGCATCAGACCTGGATTTATTCAGCAATCCCTTTTCCTTTAACTCCACTTCTTTGGAGTATGCTGAATTAATCACGTCATTCATGGTAAGAGTTTCTTTTGCAGTCCCATACTTGAGCGTGTCAACTAGTGAATCAAATTGCTGGGGCAAGCTAGATAGAACTTGAATTGGCTGGTCTTCATCACTGATGTTGATGTTTAGACTTGCAAGATCTGAAACTAGCTTGAGAAAAGTATCTAAGTTTTCCTCGATGCTCTTGTGATCTTCCATCTTGAAGCTTGCAAACCTCTGCTTCATATATATCCTATTTGGAAGTGTTTTCGTTTGGTAATCTCTTTCCAAAGCCTTCCAAACTCCTAACGCAATTGTTTCTTTCATCACCTTATGAAGAACCAAATTTCCTAGGCTCATGCATATTAGATTCTTTGCCTTCTTGTCCTTCAACGGATCTGCTTTAATTTCTTGTAGTTTTTCGTCTTTCTCACCTTCTTCAGAAGACATGAATGAAACTTCCTGAATAGTAGAATCTAACCCTAGAAGCTCCAACTGCATTAGCATCTTATACTTCCAATACTTCCATAAGCTAAAGTCGCCTTTTCCATCAAACCTTTCAAACTTTCCCTATATCGATTCCATATCTTCTCCTAGCACTTGCAATCAAAACCTGGATTGCTCTAATACCACTTGTTAGGTTTTCAAACTTTTTCTAGTGCTTAACTTAGAATGAAATCAATATCAAAATCTGTCTTTATTCACTCTTAAAAGAATTAACACAAACTAAGCTTTCTAGACAAAAGTCAAAAACAAAAACTCCTTTTATCTTTCTTAGTTCTCGTGTCTCTCTCGGATGTTGTCTTGGAATCTTACTTGTTTGTTTTTATAATCATCCTAAAGCCATGATCATCTCCTTTATTTATAACATAATCACCACAGACATTATGCTTATTTTCCTTTTCCCAGTTGATAATAATATACTGTATTTCCTTGCAGGAAAAGGAGAATCAATCTCAAAGCCTTGCTGGACTCTTGTTGGAACTTTCGTATTGGGCCAGAACTGGTAATTGGGCCTATCATTCTACAACAACAACTCGTCACATATATCTACTACAACCTCGAGCTTAAGAGCAATATTTTGAGTTTGGGACAAGCTACGGAAGCTGGTTACGATGTCAGAATGAGACAAGATTACTTGAATCTACATGATCCAAATGGAAGACTCTTGGTGAAAGTCATACAGTCGTCCAACAGACTTTATAAAATTGTGCTGAAGATTGGAAAACCGATATGCTTACACACAAGAACTGAAGATGAAACTTGGAAGTGGCACGCAAGGTTGGGACATATAAACTTCAAGACGTTGAAAGCTATGTCCAACCAGAAGATGGTTTACGGCTTACCAGAGATCAGAGAAGAGAAGAAGATCTGTGAATCGTGTTTGGTCGGCAAACAAACACGTCAAGCGTTTCCAAAGGCTACCATGTACCGAGCATCCAAACCACTCGAGCCTCTTCATGCAGACTTATGTGATCCGATAACACCACCAACCATCGCTCATAACAGATACATATTTATCATCATTGATGCCTTCTCAAGATACATGTGGACGATCTTGATGAAAGAAAAAAGTGATGTGTTTGGTATGTTCAAGACGTTTAAGAGTCTTATAGAGAAGGATCTTGAGGAAGAGATCATTACTCTGAGAACTGATAGAGGAGGTGAATTCATTTCAAAAGAGTTCCAGGAGTACTGTTACAAAAGTGGGATTAGGAGGTATCTCACAGCTCCTTACACACCGCATCAGAACAGCGTCGTGGAAAGGAGAAATAGGACGTTGATGGAGATGACAAGAAGCACTATCAAGGCGATGAAAGTACCAAACTACTTATGGGGGCATGCAATACGTCATGCAACATACGTGATTAACAGGGTACCTACAAAATCCCTTGTTAACATGACTCCATACGAATGTCTTAGAAAGAAGAAACCGAACCTTGAACACTTAAGGTTTTTGGTTGTCTAGCTTACTCTTAGGTTGAAGCAGCAAACCTCAAGAAACTGGACGATAGATCACAACCATTAGTGCATCTTGGAATCGAGCTAGGATCCAAGGCATATAGGTTGTACACTCTCTCAACTAGAAGAATCGTTGTAAGCCGAGATGTAGTTTTCAATGAGAAAACTAGTTGGAATTGGAAGGGAGATGATGGAGGCAATCCAGGTATGTTCCAAATGACATGGGGAGGCGTTATTGATGAAGGTCATGGACCATACAATACTGGAAATCCTCAAAACGAGTATAATGAAGACACTAATACGTCTGACTCTGTTCAACCTCATTCCGAGCTTGAACAAGAACAATATCAAGAGGGAGTAGAAACTGAAGAAGTTGAATATGTTCAACCTCAATTAAGACGATCAGACAAAACAGTAAAGCGTCCTGATTATCTTAATGACTACGTACTTCAAGCTTTAGTGGATTGTGAGATTCTACTCTTATTGATCAACAATGAGCCAAGATGTTTCAGAGATGCAAAAGAACCAAGGAGTGGAGATTAGCATGTAAAGAAGAAATTGACTCAATCAACAAGAACAAGACGTGGGTCTTAGTTGATAAACCAAGCGGGATAAAGATTATTGATCTCAAGTGGATTTTCAAGAGAAAAAAGAATGCAAATGGTACTATCAACAAATACAAGTTGAGATTAGTGGCTAAATGATATGTACAGGAATCTGGCATAGACTTTGATGAAGTATTTGCACCAGTAACTCGTATAGAAACGATACGATTACTAAGTGCATTGGCAGCATCTAACGGATGGGAAATTCATCACTTGAACGTCAAAACAACTTTCTTGCATGGTGTGTTGAAGAAAGATGTTTATGTTGAACAACCCAAAGGTTTTGAAGTCAAAGGCGAAGAACACAAAGTGTATAAGCTTACAAAGGCGTTGTATGGCTTAAGACAAGCTCCACGAGCTTGGAACACGAAGTTAGATGAAGTCTTGAAAGGTCTGAACTTTCAAAGATGTGCAAAAGAATCAGCCGTGTATCGCAAGGAAGAGAAAGAACACTTCTCATCATTGCTATTTAAATCGACGATTTGTTCGTCACTGGCAATAGTCTTAAAGCCATAAGTGATTTCAAGAAAGGAATGTCATCTAAGTTTGAGATGTCATACCTCAAAAAACTCACTTATTATCTTGGTATTGAAGTGTTTCAAGGGGAAACATGAATTGAGCTTAGACAAGAAGGATATGCAAGGAAGATTCTAAGTGAAGCAGGTTTAGAGAAGTGCAATCCGACTCAGATACCTATGGAGTTTGGACTGAAAGTCTCAAAAGCTATAGAATAAGCAGAGATAGATCCTACGAGCTATAGAAGGAATGTCGGATGTTTAAGGTACTTTTTACTCACTCGTCCGGATTTAGCTTTCTTTGTCGGAGTCGCAAGCAGGTATATGCAAAGCCCTCGCAAATCACATGGCAAAGTAATGAAGCAGATACTACGATGTCTCAAGGGAACTGTCGCATATGGTTTGAAGTTTAAGCGTGGAGGATCAAAAGAAATCATTGGATATAGTGATAGTAGTCATAACATCGACCAAGACGATGGAAGAAGCACTACTGGTCATATGTTTTACTATGGATCATCACCTATCACGTGGTGTTCACAGAAGCAGGACGCAGTTGCGTTGTCTACGTGTGAAGCCGAATTTATGGCATCAACGAAAGCAGCACGACAAGCGATATGGTTACGTGATTTGTTAAGCGAGATTACATGCTTTGACACACCACAATTTCTCATTAAGATTGACAACATGTCTGCAATTGCACTTACCAAGAATCCGGTGTTTCATGGTAAGAGCAAACATATTCATAAGCGTTATCATTTCATACGAGAATGCATCGACAGGGAGCTAGTCGAAGTGCAATACATTCCGGGAGTGGAACAAAAGGCGGACATTTTAACTAAAGCTTTGGCGCGTATCAAGTTTACTGAGATGAGGAACTTGATAGGAGTTCAAGATATGTCCAAGACCGAATTGAAGCTTAAGAGGGAGAATGTTAGAGATAAGCCTCAATGCTTAGAACCTATGTTTCCTATAACAAGTTGGTTTAGGAAATAAGGAAATAATGTTTAGTGCAATCCTTATAGAATTAAGAGTTATCTAATCTATACTAATAAAATAGAGGTTTTGAGGCTCCATAGAGCGTCCACATCATCATAAAAGGGAACTTCGAAAAAATGACACATGACATTAAAAAAATAGATAATGTAAGTAAAAATAAATAAATAAAAAATAAGTAAACACATTCATAAATAGAAATATTACATTAAACATATATAGTAATATTATCATTTAAGTAAATATATTCAGAAATATATATATTACATTAAACATATATAGTAATAGATAATGTAAGTAAAAATAAATAAATAAAGAATAAGTAAATACATTCAAAAATAGAAGTATTACATTAAACATCTATAGTAATATTATCAAATAAGTAAATACATTCAAAAATAGAAATTCTACATTAAACATCTATAGTAATATTATCATTTAAATAAATACATTCAAAAATAGAAATATTACATTAAACATCTATAGTAATATTATCATTTAAGTAAATATATTCAGAAATAGAAATATTACATTAAACATATATAGTAATATTATCATTTAAGTAAATATATTCAGAAATAGAAATATTACATTAAACATATATAGTAATTGATAATGTAAGTAAAAATAAATAAATAAAGAATAAATAAATACATTCAAAAATAGAAATATTACATTAAACATCTATAGTAATATTATCATTTAAGTAAATATATTCAAAAATAGAAATATTACATTAAACATATAGTAATATTATCATTTGATATAAAAATACAATATAAGAAAAAAATAAGTAAATATACAATTTAAAAATGGAAAAACCACAATAAAAATTTAATGTAAGAATAAGTAAACATACAATATAAGAAACATAAGAATTATAATAAAATCTATACTAATAAAAGGAAGCTTTTGAGGCTCCAGAAAGCGTTCACATCAGCATAAACTCTTTCTTTAAGAAAATGCCACGTGACATTAAAAATAAATAATGTAAGTAAAAATAAATAAATAAAAAATAAGTAATATATTCAAAATTAGAAATATTACATTAAACAAATATAACTACAATATTAAGAAAAGAAATAATAAGTAAATATACAATTTAAAAATGTAAATACTACAATAAACATTTATCTTAAAATGTAAAAAATAATAATAAGTAAACTTACAATATAAGAATATAAATTAAAATCAATATGTAATATAATAAATAGAAATAATATATTGAAATAAATAATAAGTAAATATACAATATTAAAAATAGAAATATTACATTAAACATCTATCGTAATATTATAATTTGATATAAAAAATAAAATAAAATAATAAATAAATATACAATCTAAATAATATAAGTAATAAGTAAATATAAAATATAAGAAATATAAATATTACACTAAAAATCTGTCGTAATATGCAAATTTATTAAAAATATAATAAGCAAATATAAAATAGAAGCAAAAATAAAAAATATGTAAATATATAATAGAAGAAATGAAAATAAATAAATTACACATCGATCCGAAAGTTGTATAGTAAAATAAATAATAAGTAAATATACAATATAAGAAATATAAGTATTACATTAAACATCTATCATAATATTAGAATAAGTAAGTATATAATATAAAAAATAAAATATTATATTAAATATCTTTTTATCTAAAATTACATTAAACATCTATCGTAGTATAAGAATAAGTTAATATACAATATAATAAATAAAACTAGGGCAAATCTCTCAAATAGCATTTTTTGAAGTTTTTGTCACAAAAATAGCACTTGAAAGAAAAAATGACCAAAATAGACCTTTTTTATTTTGAAAATTTTAATTTTTTTAAACTTTTAATTTTTTAAAAATCAACTCCAAAACCTCCACCCCATAACTCTAAACCCTAAGTTTAGATTAGTTAACCCAAATGTATAAACATATATTTACATCCTTTAATAAAGTCCATTTTGGCCATTTTTCTCTTTGGGTGCTATTTTTGGGACAAAAATTTTTTTAGGTCTATTTTGGTCTTTATCTCATAAAACTATTACATTGAATATCTATCGTAATATTACAATAAGTAAATAAATAAAATGTATAGTAAAATAAATAGTAAGTAAATATATAGTCTGAGAAATAAAAATAAGACATTAAAAATATATATTGTAATATTAAGTAAATATATAATATAATAAATATAAATATTACATTAAATATATATAAGTAAATATACAATAAAATAATAACTAAATATAGAATATCAAAAATAAAAATATTACATTAAACATCTATCGTAATATTATCATCTAATATAATAAAAAATAAGTAAATATAAAATATAAAAATAGAAATAGAAATAATAAGTAAATATATAATATAAAAAATAAAAATATTACACTAAAAATCTATCGTAATATATAAATGCAAAAAATTAAAATAAGTAAATATACAATATAATCAAAATAAACAATAAGTAAATATATAATATAAGAACTGGAAAAACTAAATTACACATTTATCTTAAAAATGTATAGTAAAATAAATAATAACTAAATATACAATATGAGAAATATAGAAATTACATTAAACATCTATCATAATATTAGAATAAGCAAGTATATAATATAAGAAAAATAAATAGTAAGTACATATATAATATAAAAAATAAAAATATTTTATTAAATATTTTTTATCAACAGATTACATTAAACATCTATAGTAATATATGAATAAGTAATATACAATATAAGAAATAAAAATATTACATTAAACATCTATCAATATTAAAGTAAGTAAATAAATAAAATATATAATAGAATAACTGTATAGTAAAATAAATAATAAGTAAATATTTAATATTAGAAATAAAAATATTACATTAAAAATCAATGATGATATTAAAAATAAATATACAATATAAGAAGTATAAATATTACATTAAGCATCTACAAGTAAATATATAAGAAAATAATAATAAGTAAATATACAATATAAGAAATAGAAAAATACATTAAATATTTATATAAAAATGTATATTAAAATAAATAATAAGTAAATATACAATATAAGAAATAAAAATATTTTATTATATATATATTGTAATATTCCCATAGATATTAAAGAAAAAATTTGAATAAGTAAATATACAATATAAGAAACAATAAATAATAAGTAATTATACAATAAAAATAGAAAATCTACATTAAACATCTATTTGAATAAAATCTACTTTTACATTTTTAGTAAATATACAATAGAAAATAAATAATAAATATACAATATAAGAAATAGAAATATTACATTCAACATTTATAGTAATATTATTATTTAATATAAAAACAAAAAAAATTAGAATAAGTAAATATACAATATAAGAAATAGAATAAGTAAATTAAATATCTATATGAAAAAATTATATTAAAATAAACTATCAATAAATGTACATTATAAGAAATAAAAATATTACATTAAACATCTAGCGTAATATTAGAATAAGTAAATTTACAATATAATAAAAATAAATAATTGATAAATATACATAATAATAAATAGAAATATTATTTTAAGCTTTTATCATAATATTATCATTTAATATAAAGGCAAGAAAATTATATAAGTAAATATACAATATAAGAATAGATAAAAAATAAGTAAATATACAATATAAATATTATATTAGTCATCTATCGTAATATTAGAATAAGTAAATATAAAATGTATGAGAAATAAATAATAAATAAATATACAATATAAGAAATAGAAAAACTATATTAAGCATCTATCTGAAAATGTATAATAGATAAATAATAAATATATATATATAAACAATATAAAAAATAAATATTACATTAAATATCTATTGTAATATTACCATTTGATATAAAAAAAATAAAAAAAATAATCAGTAAGTATACAATATAAAAATATTATATAGTTAACATTTAATAATCAAAATAGTTCCGCGCGTAACGCGGATTAACCCCTAGTTAATTTACTTAAATGGAGCTTTGAGGCTCCATAGAGCATCCACATCAGCATAAAAACATTCTTTCAAAAGACGCTATGTGGCATTAAAATAGATAATAAATAAATTTATAATATAAAAAAATAAAGAATAAGTAAATATATTCATAAAGAGAAATATTACATTAAATAACTATAGTAATAAATAAAGAATAAGTAAAAAATAGAAATATTATATTAAACATCTATAGTAATATTATCATTTGATCTAAGAAAAAATTAAAATAAATAATAAGCAAGTATAAGAAAAAATAATAAGTAAATATACAATTTAAAAATGGAAATACCACAATAAACATTTATCTTAAAATGTAAAAGATAATAATAGTAATATATGATATAAGAGATGTATATATACAATATAAGAGAAAATAAATAATTTGTAAATATATATAATTTAAAAAATAGAAATATTACATTAAACTTAAATATATATTATTTATTTTTTGAGGCTCCATAGAGCGTCTACATCAGCATAAAATCATTCTTTTAAAAGACGCTATATGGTATTTAAAAATAGATAGTAAATAAATATATAATAAAAATAAAGAATAAGTAAATATATATATATATATATATATATATATATATATATATATATATATATATATATATATATATATATTCAGATATATAAATATTATTTTAAAATCTATAGTAAGATAATTATTTGAATTAAGAAAAACAAAAAATAAATAATAAGTATACAATATAAGAAATAGAAATATAAAGGAAGAAAATTAGAATAAGTAAATATAGAGTATAAGAAAAAATGTACAATAAGTAAATTACAATATAATAAATGGAAAAACTAAATTACACATCAATCTGAAAAATTGTATAGTAAAATAAATAATAAGTAAATATACAATAGGAAAAATATAAATATTACATTAAACATCTATCGTAATATTATAATAACTAATAAAAAAATAACCGGTAAATATACAATATAAGAAGTAAAAATATTACATTAAAAATCTATTATAATATTAGAATAAGTAAGTATACAATATAAGAAATAGAGATATTATATCTAACATCTATTGTAGTATTAAAATAAATAAATAACATATATAGTAAACCGAAATGTATAGTAAAATAAATAATAAGTAAATATACAATAGAACAAAGACAAATATTACATTAAACATATAGCATAATATTATAATAACTAAATATATAATATAAAAAATAATAACTAAATATATGATATAAGAGATAAAAATACTACATTAAACATCTATTGTAATATTAGAATAAGTAAATATACAATATAAGACATTGAAATATTACATTAAAAACCTATCCTATTATTACCATAGAAATAAAAACAAGAAAATTAGAATAAGTAAATATACAATATAAGAAACACTAAATAATGAGTAAATATACAATATAAGAAATGAAAAATCTACTTTAAACATATATCTGAAAAATGTATTTTTATACATTTTATTATTTATAAATATTTTTATAAGTAAATATACAATATAAAAAATAAAAAATAAATAAATATAAAATATAAGAAATAAAAATATTACACTAGAAATTTATCATAATATTATCATTTGATATAAAAGCAATAAAATTAGAATAAATAAATATAAAATATAATAAAAATATACAATAAGTAAATATACAATATAAAAATGAAAAAAAACTAAATTAAAAATCTATCTGCAAAATATATAGTAAAATAAATAACAATTAAATATAAAATATAAGAAATAAAATATTAATTAAATATCTATTGCAATATTGGAATAAGTAAATATAAATATAAGAAAAATAAATAATAAGTAAATATACAAAATAAGCAATAAAAATGTTACATTAAACATCTATCGTAATATTATCATTTAACATAAAAACAAAAAAAAATAAAATAAGTAAATATATGTATATATAATAAAAATAAATAATAAATAAATATACAATATAAGAAATATAAAAACTGCATCAAACATCTATCTGAAAAGTATATAGTAAATAAACAATATAAGAAATATAAATATTATATTAAACATCTATTATAATATTATCATTTGATATAAAAGCAAAAAAATTAGAATAAGTAAATATATAATATATGAAAAAACAAATAATAAGTAAATATACAATATAAAAATATTTGTATAGTTAACATTTAAAAACTAAAATAGTTCCGCGCGTAACGGAGATTAACCTCTAGTACTATAGGAAATAAGAGTTATCTAGCACTATATATATATCATTGATGAGTTGTGTCAATGATAATGATAAGAAGTAGAAAACACAATAGTTTGAAGTGTTTAGTTTTGAGTTATTTTCTAAACATAATAAAGAAAATAATTCTTTATAAAAGTCGTGATGTGTTCAACCTGAGTTTCGTGGTTAAACACAAACACATTTTGTTCCTTTTAAAAGCATCCAGTATTGACTTGTCTGTTCCAACACACCACCCGATCCATAGTTGATAGCTTACTGAGCATTGCAAGCAAAGTGATAAATGCATATTTTGGAGTAGCTTGTGAGAACCAGACACCTGCGGTCCAACCATATTGCTGTTGTTCTTCTCGAATCAGTCTCCATGTTTCTTGAGTTGAGAATTTATCTTTGTAACCAGTTCTTTTCCACATATGACAGTCCTCTGTTTCGGGTGTCTGTTTTTCCCTGAAGCTTACAATAACTTGTTCAATCTCCATCAATATTTCAGAGCGGTGTCTGGTTCTTCTTCTTACCGTGTGCAGCACCTCTGCAACAGTAGCATTACGACTGGTACCCAAATCAATAATACCACGATCACCAAGAATATGGAACAAAGTGCCTAACTCAGACCATTGTTCATACCAAAACGAAGTTTGCTGGCCATTTCCGTTGTATTTTCTGTGAAAGTGTTTAGTCTTACTCCTAAGCTTTAATATCTTCTTCCACATCCAAGAAGCCATCTGAGTTTTCTCATTGATTTCCCAAAAGGATTTGTGGGGTAAGGTAAACTTGCACCCATTTACCCCAAAGTGATTGTTGTGAGAGCATGCTCCATATTAACTTCAAACCATTCACCATGTTAACCTCCTTCAGCGGTCTTAGTCCAAGACCTGCCTCTTTTACCGGATGGCATCTGACCATGGAACCTGGCGAGCTCAACTCTGGTCCTGACCATAGAAGCGGAGAGCAGATAGATTCGATTTCTTTCATACATTGACTAGGTAATCTGTCTGCAGAGGACCATAAGTTCACTTGACTCATGAGAAAAGATTTTATCAGCTGCAGTCTTCCTGCGTAGGAGATGAATCTGTTCGTCCAAGAGCTGGCCCGAGCTTGAACTTTCTCTAGAAGTGGCAAGCAGTCACCTTTATTCATATACACGGGAAACTTATCTTTAGACCTGACCACTTTGCAAAATCATCAAATACCGAGATTAATCCTTCAACTGAACTCTTATTTCCTTCTAAAAATACCATGAAAGCAAAGATGCGTAAGAGAGATGGACTTACATTTGGGTTGATAACCAAATCTTTTTTTCCACTGCAGCCTAAGAGATAAAACATTCATGCATATGACAAGCAGGTATGGCAAAAGAGAACACCCTTGGCTCAGCCCACCCGCACTGCCAAAGTAGCCTGCAAGTTCTCCATTGACATGAACCAAAATTGATGGGGTGGTGATGCAGAGACGAATGCAGTGGATGAAGGTAGTTGGGAAACCCATTGCACTTAATGAGTTGAGAATAAACAACCACGTTTCCGAAATATCTATCTTCATGGCACAACGAGGTGAGATTGATGTCTTTGACCAGCTCAGTGGCTAACAAGACGTTTTCCATTAGTAGACGAAAGCTGATTGATTTTCTGTAATCATTCTCGGGAGAATTGACTTAAGTCGAGTAGCAATGATTTTTGATACCACCTTGTATAGAACATTACAGCATGCTACCTTTGCCTCTGTTTTCTTTGTGATGACTGATGAGAGCCAGAATAGTGGAATTGACACCTTTAGGAAGAAAGCCAAACTTGAAAACAGCCACTGTAAAGTCATGTCCTATAACAGACCATGTTGTTTTGAAAAACTCAACAGGAAACCCGTCTGAGAAGACATCGCAAATAAGACATTTTTAACTTCCTCCATAGTAACTTTTTTCGAGCGTTTGCTTCATCAAAGTCCTCCGGTTTTTTTATTTAAGAAATCAGAAAAGAAAGTTGCAGCCTCCTGCTTGATATCAGCGTGACTTGCTGCCATAGTTCAATCAGCACAAATAATCTCTCTTATTGTGTTTTGTGCACAGCATTGTGTTCTGATCCCCAATATCAAACCTGTGCAGTGCAACAACATTCAACAAGACTCATCTAGCTTCTTACAGATTAAACCATTGTCTCTCTTGTTACACCAAGTATACATAGGACCCTGAAATCCCATATCTGTCTGCTGGTAAAGCCTCATTATTCTTTGAAAATCTCGCATTCTCTGGGGAAACTGCAAAACCAGAATGCTCATCACCATCTAGTATTTCATTAAAATCACCCACTGAACAGAACTGAATCTTGATGACTGCGCCAATCATCCCAAAGAACCTTTCTCTCTTCTACCACATTAGCTGCATTGAGAAATGTACAAAAAAATTCAATGAAGACTGAACAAGTGATCATCTGCTCGCTCTTAAAGACTGGTGTTATGCGAACCAAACAACCCAAATATGACCTCCTGTGCTATGCTCATAGTTTGTTATTGACCCTTTAAAGACCGAATCCATAATCTTATTTGATTTACCTTTCTTCACCCTTGTTTCTAATAAGCAGCCAAACTTGAAATCTTTATTTTTTGTCCATTGACGAACTGCGGAATGTTTAATAGGTTTGTTGAATCCACGCACATTCCAAAAGAACGCTGACATTAAAGATTCGTGGGGTGGACTGTGTGCTCAATGCAGCAGGTTCTGCAGGAGCTAAGTTTCCCAATTGATCTTTGGCATTGCGAGTTTGAGTTGGCTTTTTGCTTCTCTCGGACTCGCTATGCACTATTTTCTTCGGCCAGAATTTGTGAATCTCCTCCTAACTTCTTTTCCGAAGCTTGAACAGAGTCAGTATCGTGTATCTCACCCTCCTCTTCGTCTAAACTTAAGACTGCAAACTTAGAAGCCGAAATTGGAACATCATTCGTTACATCCTCTCCACTTCTAACCGGAATTCTTCCTATCTTTGATGGTGAGACATGCGACCATTAACTTTCTCCATCCTCATCCTCTACACTAACTTTCTCCATGTCTTTCAATCCTTCTGCTGTTTCATTTAACACAATCTTAGCACCCTGTGATTCCACCAACACCATGTCTGTTGCTAACTTCTTTCCAATCTCAGTAGAAGTGTTCACGGTTTTAGTTGGAAGAGTTGCTTTTTCGGGAGATCTTTGTAACATCCCGATTTCTGGTATATGTGAAAAGGATTAAGAGAATTGATTTGGCTACCTATGTCACCAAAGTGCGCTTACATTTTCCGTTACACATCCGTTTAGAACTCCGGGATTAAACGTGATTATGCTGGAGTAGTGGAAGGATGGGTGGTCTATCAAAAAGTGATTCGTGATACCGTGTGAGTGAGGCTAAAATACAAGGAAAAGTCATGTAGTGATTGCATGGTCAGTAAACAAGACTTTCGAGCCTTGAAAAATTTACGCACCGAACGTGGGAACGAGATGGGGTCCACGGGCCGAGAGAGCGGGCGTAGGTGGCCTATTAGCTGTGGACGGTCGAGGCATTAAAAGTGGTATAAAAGCTAGTTAGCTCATGTAGTTTTATTATGCACTCTCAAATTAACCCCATAAGGTACTTTTTACTCTCTCAAATAAGAGGTTCAGTTGTAGTACTTAAGGATCGAATCCACAGGGAACGTGGACACACAATAGACTATAAATGTTTAGATTAAGCTAGGCAAACAATTTATTAAAGAAGTAATAGTAGACAAGTAAGCATGTGATTAATTTGATAACAATAAGATAAAATAGTTAGGTCTAGGGATTTATCAATAAATATATTCAAAACACAAATCAAGGATGCTAAGGGTTTTATAGATCAAATTCTAGAACTCGAATTCAATAAGAAGTAATTCAGCTCTCGCATGCAATTACTAATCAGATGCTTAAGTTCTATGTTCCAACTCTCGCATGCAAACAAGGATTGAGCGTCGATCGATTCCAATGCTTGGGTATCGATCGATACTACCTCAAACAAGCATTAACAAACATATCGATAATGTTCAACTAATCCTAGAACAACTCTCGTATCCGCCTAGATATCTAATCCACACATGGCTCGAGTTCCGTTAATTAACTGCATTCTCGTGACTCTCAATTATCCTATGATTCTAGGTTCAAGCAATCAGTCACACTCTCGTGTTATTCCACTACTCTAGATCCTAGTATTACAAGCCACCCTGGTGTAGAGATCTATAGATAACCTAGCATTCCTATGACTATCAATTTGACATTAAGAACATGAAATCCCTAAACCTAACAAGATGATTACTCAAACATAGAAGCAATAACACAAATCATAGTCTGAATAAATAATAGATATAGAAATCAATATAAAACCAAAGGAGTTCCAATCAATCGCTGAAGGAGAATTGATCTTCTCTCCAAAACTTAAGGCAAAAAATAAAATAAAGTGTAGCCGTCAACAGTGGCTTAGAAAACTATATAAATTAGGTCTAAACTTGTCCAGGGGTATTTTGGTAAATTATGGTGTTTTCTGAGCTTAAGTCGGTCATAAAAAAAGTTGGGTCTGTCTTCTGGGATCACCGTCAGTCGACACCAAGCCTTGGCCGTCGATCGAAACTCATTCATCTTCTCGATAGCTTCCTCTCGCAAGGCAGACAGACCACACTTCAGTAAATCAAACATAAGTTTAGATCTAACCGTCAGATGATCCTCAAACCGGTGGCATTGAAAAGATAACTCAAAGATATATTATTTTTTAAAATATAAGCTCAATCGCACCATGGGAAAGTCTTAGTCTATAGCTAAACATCTGACTTATCTGCATAGTTCTGCATCTCTAAAAGCTCCAGAATCACCAAAGTTCTTCAGAACGTTCATGAACCTGAAAATACTCTAAAAAAAATACTCCAAACACATATAATAGACTTTAAATAGGGATGATACCGTAGCCTGAAAGTGGTAAATATCAAGCCCTATCAACTCCCCCAGACTTATCTTTTTGCTTGTTCTCAAGCAAACATAGCCTGTGTAAGAGGTTTTGAAAAGTGAAGACTCACATAATATTTAAGTATAACTATCACCCTACTTTGTTGCAACCACATCCTATTAAGTTAATCACAAAAGAACTTTCTATATCATATCCTAGTATAACAACCAAATCTATTCTACCAATAACTTAGCGAATACTAGTCTTACTCGCCCCTCAACTGATTTTATTTCTTTGCATAAAATAAAAGTGCAGGCTTTACCTTGGGAGTATCGATCAAAAGATATATGGACTCTTACCCCTGCAAGTATCTCAACACACAGGTAGTTTTCTCTGATTCCTTCCCTATCTCTATTCTCACTCCTTCTCAGTCAATGTCTCCCTTCTTTTGAGGGTATCCTTTTATTTATTTAATTGACTAAGATATTTGGATAGACGTCCATGAATCAAGCCCTAATGGTTTTTGCCACCAACCAGATCGTGTTCACTTCTTTTTGACCTTTATCTCTTTCTAGGATCATATGAATCAAGCTTTAATGGTTGTAGCCACCAAATCCTGTTTGACTCTTTTTTTAATCTGAAGGGGAGAGAGAGGGGAATCAGAAACACACAAACTTTTACCTTCCAAACTTGCAAAAGGAATTCGATCTAGTGTATACCAACCCCCAAAGCAAGCTGATAATGTCAGGATTAGTGTTGGAAATCAGCTTTGATTCCTTTAAACTTTCTAAGCAAGTGTGATATAGTGGCAAGATGATCCATTTTGGTATCCCTATTAATCTCTTCAAATAACCTTCTAAGAATGGTGCTAAAGTGTGGTTAGTCAATAATAAATTTTGATCATAGTCTCCTTCTTGACTCAATTATTTTTTTTGAAAAACTTATATATAGTAAATAAGACTCAAAACAAATCAAAGAGCATCAGTGAACCTCCCCCAGACTTAAAGTTACACTGCCTCTAGTGTAATCCGTCCCGGATTGGTTAGGAAAAAATAAATCATAAGTAAATAGCTTAAATAGAAAAATCGATACTTCTCTCTGTAAGAGGGTGTCGATCGATGATAGGCATGTGTGGTCGATCGATGGTCGCGATCCAACGTCGACCGATGGTGCCTCTGTGATGTTGATCGATGGTGGACTCAAACAGTCTGCAAAAACAAAGTAAAAACTTGAAATAAATAGTAGTATAAGTAAAAACTAAAAAAAAATTACTAAATAGTGGGTTGCCTCTCACTCAGCGCTTGGTTATAGTCTTTAGCTCGACGTTTTGGAAGTCTGATTCAGTTCAGTTGAGAAGGAGAACTTGCTCCAGAACAACTCTCAGTGTCCTTCTTCCTCATTTTGTTGATGTTGTTGATAAAAGCTCTTGCAGAAGCTTCCCCTTTGTCCTTCATCTTTGGATCACATAGCACCCTCACCTTGGTAAAAGGTTTCATACTTCCTTTGCAGCATATCCTATACTCAAAACTTCACTCATAACATCACGAAGGAACTAGTGACAAAAAATCTGTATCTACGTTCTTTTTCTTCTTCCTAGCTCTTCCCCCAGACTTGGCTTTTCAATCACAGGTTGCTCTAAAATCTAGAGAGTGTCGATCGACACTATTAGGAAAGTGTCAATCGACAGTGATGCTGGTTCTGTGGTCTTGCGGTTTGAATCAGATGCAGGTTCTGGATTTTCATATGGCTCTATCCATGAAATAAACTCTGCATTTTTGGTCTTTCCCACAGGATCGTAGAAGACATTTTCATCAACATTAGTAAAGCGCATCTTATTCTTCTTGAGATCACAAACTGCCCCTAATGTAGCCATAAAGGCTCTTCCAAAGATAAGAGAAGATTCTCGACCTGATTTGCTTCCCAAAACATGAAAGTCACCAGAACAGTGCATTCACCTACCTATACTTCAACATTCTTGATCATGCCTGGTGAGTTTACCTTGGAGTTATCCGTGAAGGTGAAGCTATCTTGAAAAGGTCCACCTTTAATCCTAACAGTTCGGAAGTGTCCTTGGCCATGATGCTGATTGCAGATCTAATATCACAGAGGGCATATGGGAAATTGGTGTCATGTATACAGCAGGGAGTCAGAAACTTCCCAGGATCTTGTTCCTTCTTAAGTGTCTTCTTGGATTTGTGGCTGACCATATTAAACCGCAACTCAATGTCCTTACCCGTCTCCTTGCTCTCTCTGAAGAAATTACCAAGTATGTACTGTAGGAAGCTACTTGGGAGTATCTTACCGACGATATTCTTTACAAGAAACGACGAGAAATTAGACGACCTGGTGAGCGTTTTTTCTTATTAAACTTTTTTATTTTAAAAATTGTCTCTGTTATTTTATAAATTTATCAAACTTGCAGATATGAACTTGACCATAGAGCAGATAAAAAACATTGCTCTTACTAAGATCAAAAATCAATTACTCAGCAATGGTCGTAGCCTTAAGAAATGGCCCCTCATGCCAAAGCCATAAGATTTTGGCTCTTACAACGGCAATCACCTTATAGATGATGAGCTTAAATATGTTGTGGAAGATCAGCTAAAGGAAAATGAAAGACTTATGGTGATGATAACAGATGACCAAAGAGGGGTATACAACCAGATTCTAGATGCAGTTTTAAATGATAGCGGTGGAATGTTATTTCTTTATGGTTATGGAGGCACATGAAAAACATTCGTATACAGAGCACTCTCATCGGTGATCCGATCTAGACGTATGATTGTTCTAAATAACGCATCCAGTGGAATTGCTGCATTGTTGTTGGAAGGAGGTAGAACCGCACATTCCAGATTTGGTATTCCGATAGATGCAAACGAGTTCAGTACTTGCAAGAAAATGGAGCCGGGATCGGATCATGCAGAATTAGTTAAAGTGGCAAAGTCAATTGTATGGGATGAGGCACCAATGATGAGCAGACACTGTTTCGAGACATTGGATCGTTCTATGCGTGGTATTATAAGATCTTCTGAAGACAACCTTTTGGGGGAAAAGTTGTTGTTTTTGGTGGAGACTTCAGACAAATTTCACCGGTTATACCTGGAGGTGGTAGAGCATAGACTGTTTTGGCGGCTCTGAATTCTTCATATCTTTGGGAGCACTGCAAAGTTTTGAAGCTAACAAAAAACATAAGATTGCTCGCTGGTCTTACTGATGATGCAGCAAAAGAGCTTCAATCTTTCTCACAATGGATTTTGGATGTTGGCGATGGAAAAATAAATTTGCCTAACGACGGTGAAGTTGAGATTGACATCCCTTCTGATTTGCTGATAAAAAACAGTGGAGAAGATCCTATTGAGACTATGGCAAAAGATGTTTATGGATAAGCTTTTCAAACCTCAAGAGATAAGGATTTGTTTAGACATCAAGCCATTCTCACTCCCACAAATGATGAAGTGGATAAAATAAATGATTACATGCTTTCGTAGTTGCCATGTAACATGTTTTTGTGTTTACTCTTATGTTCCAATGACTTTTTACATGTCACTAAAGAAAAAGATTTACATATGCTTTCAGGTGAAGAGAAGGTTTACCTTAGCTCTGATAGTATTATCCCATCCGATGTTGACGTAGAAGAAAATGTTGTATAACCTGCAAAGTTTTTGAACAGTGTTAAAGTGGCTGGACTGCCTAGACATAATTTGAAGCTCAAGGTTGGTGCTCATATTATGTGTCTCCGTAACATGGATGTTGCAGATGGATTATGCAATGGTACTAGGCTAATTGTTACTCAAATACTTTCCCATGTGATATAAGGTAGAATTATAACCGGAAACAATATTGCTGGAGACAAGGTTTGGATTCCTATAATGTTTGTAACACCACCTGACACAAAGTTTCCCTTTAGAATACGTCGAAGACAATTTTCGGTTACGTTGGCTTTCGCGATGACTATCAACAAAAATAAAGGTCAAACACTAGAAAGTGTTGGTTTGTTTCTGCCTAGGCCAGTGTTCTCTCATGGTCAGCTCTACATTGCACTTTCAAGAGTTAAGTCGAGATCTGGATTAAAAATCTTAATAACTGGTAAAGAAAGGAAGCCAGAGACAAAAACATTGAATGTTGTCTACAACCAAGTTTTCCAGAATATTTCGTAGGCATGGTACGTAATTGTTATCTAATTTTTTCCAATAAGTTTTTTAAAATATATAAACTGTTACAATTATCTATTTTTTTGGAATTTGCCTGATGGGTAGTGATGAGTATGAAGATCGATAGTATTTCATTGCCAATAAGTTTTCCGACTATTCCGATCATGGTATGTCACTTTAATATTTTTTTCTGTTCAATAAAGAATAGAAAAGAATAAATCTTTCAAATTATGTAACACGTCCACTTGCTTACAAAATTATATACATTTTTTTGCAGGTTTCTAATAGAAATTGTTTTCATTATCGAGAAAAATACTTCATACTTGATATAATTTATGAATAATACTTTCAATTTTATTATATTTTCTTTTAATATGTCTACATAAACTTTTTGAAAAAATAAAACATAATAATATTTTTACGTAAAATAAAGACTTACAACACATATACAACACAATTCTAATTAGTGATAATATAAAATATGTTACTTCTAAAACTATACACTATTAATTCCAGATTTGGAAAATAAAATATCTTCTTAAACACACAAATTATTTTGGGACGTTGCAATTATGCATACCAGGACGACTACCTCTTGATACTGAAGTTATTTGTTCCATCTCGTCCGTGTAAAATATCGAGTACCAACATTTTCATGTGCCTGATGTTTTCTCTCAAAGACGGTGGTCTTATGATATAAAATCCGTTACTGCTAAAATTTTGTACTACTTAATCCATAATTTAAATCTTTTTATACCCGCACAGGGTGCGGACCGATCACCTAGTAATAATTAAGTAAGTAGTAAGAGAATAAATAGGAAATTAAATAAATGTAATGGTCAAACATAGACTAAATATTGCTTGTGTTTTAATAGTATTGATTTATTTAGAAAAGATAATAAATGTAAAGATTAGAATAATTAAAAATGGAAAGAAAATCTGTAAAAATTCACTTAAAATATTGTTTGTACTTCAATTTTAATATAATAGATTTGAATCAAGTCCATTGGATCTCTGGAGCCCAAGTTATGAGACATGTCCAATATGACGGGAGTTCCAACTTTTACCTGTTTCACTCCAACTGAAGCCCGATCCTAATATTAACCCTAGGCACGACCTCTACACTTATAAAAGGAGTGTAGAGTTACACAGAGGGTCGTGCCTCCATCATCACAAACCCTAGGCAAATCCTTTTACTGTACCTTTTTTTTTTTTTTTAATTTAGGCAACACTTTGTTAGTGAAGGACGCTAAACTGCGGAGGTAGCCATGGATTCATTGCAGAATGCTAAGAGAGCTTTAACGGGGACGCGTTTCTCGGAGCTCAAACCTCCGATATCTGACGATATGATCAAGGTGCTTGACTCCGCTTTCGAGTTCTGCACTCCGGTTCAGGTCGCGACAATCCCTTTACTCTGCAGCTACAAGGATGTTGCCGTCGACGCAGCCACCGGTTCTGGAAAAACCCTAGCTTTCGTTGTCCCGGTCGTTGAAATCATCGGTAGATCCACGTCATATCCTCCGAAGCCTCACCAGGTTATGGGAGTAATTATATCGCCTACAAGAGAGCTATCAGCCCAGATATTTAACGTGGCAAAGCCATTTGTTTCGACTTTGCCAAAAGTGAACTCAGTGCTGCTGGTTGGAGGGCGAGAGGTGAAAGCTGACATGAAGATTATCGAACAAGGAGGAGGCAATCTCTTGATCGGCACGCCTGGAAGGCTTTCAGATATAATGCAACGGATGGACATTCTGGATTTCCGACATGTTGAGATTCTTATTTTAGATGAGGCAGATAGACTTTTGGATATGGGCTTCCAGAATCAATTCAATTACATTATATCTCGCTTGCCCAAGCAACGTAGGACTGGCCTCTTTTCTGCTACTCAGACACAAGCTGTTGACGAGCTGGCCAAGGCTGGCCTTAGGAACCCTGTCAGAGTTGAAGTTCGTGCCTCGCAATCTTCATCCCAACATCTGAAAACGCCTTCTGGTCTGCATCTTGAGGTACTGGATAGTAAGTTATCCTGTTACAAATTATTGTTTTTTTCTCATGCAAATACCTATTGTTAACCGCATCGTGATGGTCTAGTGGTTTCCACTAGAGGAGAAGTTGCCATGTTGATCCAGGATCGACTACCCTCTAGTGCGAAATTATTAGTTCCACATGTGGCAACGCGGATATAAATCTATTGTTTATGGTCCATTTGAATACCCGAGAGAAGTCTATCTCCGGACTGCACCTCCCATCCGGAGGTTAGGTCTATGTCTTTAATAGACTCGGGTTTTACCCTTTATTAAAAAAAATACCTATTGTTTATATGTGTGTAATTCCTGTGACATATTCTATCTTTCAGTTTCCTACTTTATGCATTTCTTACCAGTTTACTTCTTTCTTGCAGTATTTGGTATGCGAAGCAGATAAAAAATCATCACAACTAGTGGATCTCCTGGTCGAGAACAAAAACAAAAAGCTTATTGTGTGAGTTTAAAACATTTCAACACAGCTTCCTTACAGATAGTATTTAATTAAGTACGTATATCTCTGCAGATACTTCATAACATGTGCTTCTGTTAATTACTGGGGACTTGTACTTTCAAAAATTCCTACCCTCAAGTCCATATCATTAATTCCTATACATGGGAAGATGAAGCAGAATCTTAGAGACAAGGCATTAGCTTCGTTTACAGAGGCAACAAGCGGTGTTCTTCTGTGCACAGATGTTGCTGCACGTGGACTTGATATTCCAGGCATCGATTACGTAGTTCAGTATGATCCCCCACAAGATCCAAAGGTATTCATCCATAGGGTTGGCAGAACTGCTAGATTTGGAAGACAAGGGAGGTCCATTGTGTTTTTACTTCCCAAGGTTTTAGCTTTATACTCTCTTGTTCCTTGTATTCATATTTAGGGCAAAGAAAAGCTGATTATTTCACTTTTTTTATGTCTAGGAGAAAGACTATGTAGAGTTTATGCGCTTAAGACGGGTCCCTCTTCAGAAGAGAAATTGCTCTGAGAATGCTTCTGATGTCATCCCGATTGTAAGTAAACCTCCATGCCTCTCTCTCTCCCTCTCTCTCTGTACAGGATGGTTTAATATTTGCTATAATATATTCAGATACGTTCAATTTGCATGGAGGACCGGGCAGTGTCAGACAAGGGATTAAAGGCATTTGTTTCCTTTATCCGTGCTTATAAGAAGCATGGGTGCTCTCACATTTTCATATGGAGAGAGCTTGAAATCGGAAAGTTAGCCATGGGATATGGCCTCCTGTATCTTCCTTCAATCTCTGAAGTTAAACAACATAGACTTTACAGTGACGGTTTTACACCTGTTGAAGGCATCAAGTTTCAGGACTTAAAATTCAAGTAAGTCTTTCTCCATTTGTAACTTGATGTTAATGTTCATACGCACTATATCCTTCTTCTCTTAGTTTTCGTAGTGCTTCAGAGAAAGCTAAAACTCAATACATTTGTTGAAGTAAGTTTCCATATACCTCTACTAGTGAAACCCCACCAGGTTTAGATTTAGAGGAAACAAGTTTTTGTAGCATCAAGGCGTTTTCCCTCCCTAGGTGCAGAATTTTCGTGAATCATATGCTGTCTGAGTAAGCATTTCTCTAAACCGATATTTTTTTTTTTGAATAAACGCAGGGACAAATCTCGGGAGAAACAAAGACAGCAACACTTACAAGAAAGGAAAGAGAAACGGGAAGAAGAAGAAGAAAAAAGAGGGAACGTTAAGGGAAGCTCGAAAAATGCTTCTGCTACTAATGATTCCAACAAAGTCTCGAAAAAGAGAAAGTTAACAGGAAAGCAGAGACAAACTATCCAAACAGCTGAAGATGAAGAAGAGATGGCTCTAGAGTATCGTTTACTGAGAAAACAGAAGAAAGGGCTGATTACAGAAGATGAATACTTTAAACGTACAAATTTAATCGTATAAGAAGCAAGAAACCTTTCAGGCTTGGATCAGGGCAGAGGTGGGGACTATACTTCAGTGTTCTATAACAGAGAATATTACTCGTGTTTGTTTCTCCTTTTGAGTCTGAGACTCTGGTTATTGAGAGAATTAACTGAGATCATCTTTTCTATTTTAGCTCTAATATAGTTTAAGCATATTGGTCAGTAAGTTATGGAGAAATTAGCGAAAGGATTCGCTTCCTCTTTTCGATATTAATTTGCTCATCCTTAAGTAACTAAGGTGTGGATTTGCAAAACAAATGTTTTGTTTCACAAAAACTAAAAGCTAAAACTTAATTGGATAAAAATAGTTTTCAGAAAAACAAAAACTAAAAAAAATCAAACAAATTCATCACCAAAATAAATTGTGAATCTATAACTATGACAGCATAAGTTATTATCATAGGGATAATTCATCATAATTAAGTATGTTGGTTTTTGCTAGTTTGTATTATAAATACTATTTTTTTAATAAAAGGATCACAAAAAGAATCCTGCAATATCTATGAGAAAATAGAGAACACATAATAAAAAAGTAAATACCTAATTTATTAGAGAAATTAGGTAAGATCCGCACCTTATGCAGATTAAATTATTTATCCAACTAATTATAATTTTAATTTTAATGTTAGTATTGTATTTATAAAAATTATTAAATTTGATAAAAATATTAAATTAATATTTAATTTGTACTCAAGAATGGCAACCATGAGACCCTTTACATCATTCATATGCACTCTACACCCTTACGAAGCACCATACCATACTGGATTAGGCGGATCTCAATTAGACGAGAATATAGACCTGGTTTGCGTACATTGACCAAACCGACATTATTTAATGAAGATTTTCTACTCCTTTAGTTTAGTTCGACCTAAACATATCAATGGAAACCAGAAGATAGTCTAGACCAGCAACCATGGGATCATGAGAATTTACATTTGGCCACACTTGTCTTATTTAGAGTCTCAAGAATTAAAACTTCAACAGCTCTTTTCCCCTCCATTTATGGACGTGATCAGCACCTTATAAAAACCAGGAAGATCCCAAGAAATCTCACTTATCCTTAAAACCTTCCACGTTCAAGAAGGATCAAATTCTTTACTTGGAGCCAAAATCCCACAAAAGGCTCGCTAATTTTTAATTGCTTGATTTTCTTTCCTTAGTTTTGTAATTTTGAGCAAAGGCCACGACCTATATAAACTCATTCTATCTCATTGTATTTGTAACATCGCGAGTTGTGATATGTGGAAAGGTTTAAGATAATTGATTTAGCTACCTATGTCAACAAAGTTGACTTACCTTTTCCGTCACACATCCGTTTAGAACTTCAGGGTTAAGCGTGCTTATGCTGGAGTAGTAAAAGGATGGGTTACCTATCGGGAATTGGTTCGCGATACTGTGCGAGTGAGACCAAAACACAGGGAAAAGTCGGGTGTTGATTGCAGGGACAGTAAACAATAATTTCGAGATGATTTTGAGCCTTGGAAAATTTACGCACCGACCGTTGGAACGGGATGGGACCCACGGACCGAGAGAGCAGGTGTAGGTGCCCTATTAGCCGTGGGCGGTTGGGGCGTTATAGTATTATTCACTTATAAAATATAATCAGTTTGTTCTTATTTTATCAAAGAAGAGTCTTTGCAAAAAAATATCAGTATTTAGGATTCAAAGTGTGATTCTTTGTAGTCCTACTGATTTTGTGACTCTAGTTTGTTTGTGTGGTTCAAACATACTTAATAAACAGATTGAGAGAGCCAATCTAACCACAGATTGAGAGTGTCAATCATTTATCCATCGCTTCCATCTCGTCTATCAACAAAGCTTGAGAATGTTATACAACCATCAAGCCTAGCTAGATCCCCTCAGAAATCTGACCATCCTTTTCATCTCATCATCTTCTTATTATCTGTTTTATTCCAGTTTCATCCTTCTCAGGTTTACCAAGACGGCTTCAGTTACCAAGATGGTGTTTTTATTCGAGTCAAGATTGTAATCGACTTGATATCTACGTTTACGCTGTTTACGGGTAGAATAACTAACATTTTGATTGAAAAACTATAACCTTACTATTTATTTTCGGTTTATACGTACGAATAATATTTTTTCCAAGACCGATATACTCACTACAAAAGGCATTTAAGATAAATAACATCCTACGATATTTAACCGAGAAATCACTTTAGTGATTATTACTTATATGTCATTCATAGGAGATCTCTCCAATCAATAGTTTTAATTTGAGTAGTTGATAGTTTTTTTATTTTTGATTTATTTAATTTTGTTCCAAAATAAACTAAATCAAGTTATATCAACTTACATCAATAATCAAACAAATCATTTTTAAAATTAATGATTATCATAAATATGTATTTAAGGAAATTGTGTCATCAATACTCGTTTTTCATATATATTAATGTTTCCAATTATCTAATTAGTATTGCAGTTTTTTTTTTTGTAGTGTAACGAATTAAAAGGATTCCAAACAATATTACATATAATAACTACTTTTATAATAAATTTTGAAATATAATTTGTATTAAAATATAATTATTATTGTAAGAGAGATATGATTTTTTTTGCATATTATATAAATAATAAAAAATATAATTAATGGTTAATATTTTATTATTTATGTATATTTATAACATCATGCAAAAAATATAATATAACTTAAAGTAAAAATTAAAAAGTAAAAGTAACTTTAGAGCAATAGTCACTTTCATTGGTCGCGTGCGTGCACGTTCCAGCGCCAGAGACATCCTTCTCTCCCTTGTCTCTCTCTTTTGTCCTTTGCTTCAACGTGTTATTGTTAGGGTCAAAAATGATTACGACAAAATCGATGCCTGAAAGTTACCGCGGAAAACGGTATCTCTCTTTCGATAAAAAGAAAACAAGAAATCTTCGTATCCAAACTCCTCATCGCCAGCCCATCTCGTCCCGATCAACGATTCAAGATGTGCAATCAAGGGAACAACCGAGTCATTTCTAAGTCTAGTTGCCCGTGGTCGACTAGACACACAATGTCTAGCCGCCCATGGGCACTAGACGCACACTACGTCTAGTCGCCCATGGGTGACTAGACCCGTGAAAAATTCTAGTCGCCCATGGGCACTAGACGCACACTATGTCTAGTCGCCAAGGGCGACTAGACTCACCACCAATTCTAGTCGCCCATGGTTGACTACACTATATCCTCTTCATAACTCTTTCTTTGAATCTTGACTAGGCTGTTTCTTATTTTGGTCTCGATTTGAGTTTTCGCTGAAGTTTAATATAAAAATAGCAAAAACTTGTTTTCTCGTAAAACTCTGAGTCAATCATGTTAAACAATAACAGTTAACTTAAAAACCAATGTTATCTCAAATATACGATAGGTTCATTATTTTCCGGAGCCAGTATCACGAAATCATATGAGGGACGACTTCTCTGAAAGAAATAAAAAAATTGCTTAAATTGAAAAACGATCCGAAAAGGTCTAAAACGCGATAAATACCCACTTACGGTTTTAAACAAGAATGAACCCAACTATAATGATGGTCTACCGGATATCTACAGAAGATAAATGAAAAATAAAATAGTTTTCAAAGTTCTGAGACACTACAAGAAAACATGTCTTTAACGACTACCCATTTGGTTGTTCGTAATAGGGGCATTACGACCAGCTAACAACCAATCACGAATGGTCGTTATCGACTAGTCGTAATCACTTATTCGAGGTACATTGGTCGTAACATTACGACTAATACTATTAGTCGTAAGGTAGATGTACGTGTACGACTAAAAGACTAAGTCGTAAAGTAGATGTAAATATATTAGTCGTAAACGAGAAGTAAAGCATTAGTCGTAAAGTAAAAGTAATATTTAGTTGTTCATTGGTCGTAAATGTACGACTAACTTACATCGTTCGTAGAGGTAAGATAGTCGTAATAGTACGACTAAATTACTTCTTCAGTAGATGTTCATTAGACGTAATTGTACGACATATTAACATCCGGTTTAAAAATTAATTAATTAATTAATTTTGTAATATTTAAATGAAATTTTGAAAAAAATTATTTATTTAAAAATTCGATTAATTTTTTAAAAATTGAAATCATTCATAAAAACACAATATATAACATCCATAAGTTTTTAAGATTCAAAATACAAAAAAATAAAAACAAAAAAAAAACTAATTAATTGTTTAGGTTGATCTCATTTCAGCAGCTTCAGGAGCTGCGGGATTGTATGCCTGTGGAGGCACAAATGGAACGCTCGGGATCTGGCTATCCGGAACATTTTCCTGTGCGGAAGATGTGCCGGAGGTAGAAGCTGATGGATCAGACTGACCGAGAAAAGTAGATCCGTAAGTATTTGCAGTCCCACGGGTTCTAAGTCTCTTTCTACCGGTAGGCGTAGTCATATCGTCAATCTGAAAAAAACATTAATGGTTATATATTAAAAACAAATCAAATTAAAAATATTAAAATATAATTTACAAGAACCCTAAACTAATTCCAACCGTAAACTAATTCCAAACCTAAACTAATTCCAAACCTAACTAATCATCTAACTAACCACCTAAAACTAAACAAAAAAAATTACCTAGAGAGAGAATAGACTTGGTTGTTAGAGAGAAGGGAGAGAGCAACCAAATGACTTCGGTGGTCGAGTATATATAGAGATTTGGGTGGAGTCGTACACGCGTCGTACATGCACGACTAAAGGGGGATTATTGGTCGTAAATTGGTTGTAATATTACGACCAATGTGTGTCTAACAATATTTACAACCAATTAAAGACTAATATTTTTTTAAATTACGACTAAGGAGGGACTATTGGTCGTAAACTAGATGTAAATTTACAATCAATTAGGATCTAATATATGTACGACCAATTAGTGACTGAATTTGTAATTCGGAAAAAAAGAAAAGAGGTTTATCAAAATTTTGATAAACCTCATTTCTAAAAATATATGATTGATTTGTAAAAAAATATATATTTGATTGAAAATTGATCTCAATGGAAGATATTTTTAACAATCTTCACATTTTATTAAGTTTATAAAAATGTTTTTTTTTATTTGAGAAGTAAAAAAAAAGAGGAGAAAATATACGGCAAACACAAATGGAAAGAGACAAAGCGAGACCTACATACGTTCAAACGTACGTATGAAGGTCTTGCAATGCCTATTTCCCCTTGTAATTGCATATATTTCTTCCATTTTTTTTACAAGATTTCAAACAATCCACTAAAATTATCTAATACTCTTTCTAATCAACTTCTATGATTTGTGAAGAACTTTGGTGGTATTTATAGGAAGATTGTACGACCAATTAGGGACTAAAAGAGCAATTGGTAGTAATCTAGTCGTCATTAAGACTAACCAGTGACTAATAGAGCCAGTGGTAGTACTCCAGTCGTACATTACGACTAATGTAGCACTAATTGTGCCTTTGGTTGTAAACGAGTTGTACATGTACAACTAATCTGGGACTAGTAGTGCAGATGGTAGTAACCTAGTCGTACATGTATGACTAGTTAGCTTCTTCAGACCCTAAGTCAAAACCCTAAACCCCAAACCCTAAACCAAGTCAAATAGTAGTACTCGAGTCGTACAAGTACATGTGATTGTAGTCTAGTCGTACATTTACGACTAGTTAGCTTCCAATAACCCTTAATAGAAATCCCTAAACCCCAATACCCTTAATCCCAACCTCAAATCTCAAACATCGAAATCCCTAGTCGTACATTTACGGCATCACACCACCGTCATCATATCGGGTCGTAGTCCTTTTCCGTGTCCGGACTTGTGATCCAAAGTAATAGGACGTAAAGTGAGATGTTTCCTCATTCAAACTTCCAGCAACTATTGAACCTTCCACCCTTGCCAGATTTTTTGCTTTCCCTTTCAAATATTTCATAGCTCGCTCTTAAGGATACATCCATCCATCCATTATGAACTGGTCCACGAAGTAGTGCTTCATACGGAAGGTGGATAACAAGATGTTCCATGACGTCAAAAAATGATGGAGGAAAGATTTTCTCCAAATTGCACATCAAAATCTGGATATTCGCATCAAGTTGTGCGATGATATCTTCAGTTAAGGTGCGTGCGCTAAGATCTCTGAAAAAAGCTCCGATGACTACAAATAATTTACAATTATCAGTTTTTTCCCAAAAAGAATCAATAATAACTTTAATTTTTTTTACCTGCAAGTGCTTCGTGAACATTTTTGGGAAGCAACTTCGCAAATGCAAATGGTAGAAGTCGTTGCATAAAAACATGACAGTCATGACTCTTCATCCCCGAAAACTTTTGTCCCTGCTGATCAACACATCTTGATAGATTTGAAACATATCCATCGGAAAAATTCACATCTGATGCCACCCACTTGAACAATGCCGCTTTTGCTTCTGCTGACAATCTGAATATGGGAACCAGAATTTTCCCATCGTTTTTAATATGCAGCTCAATCCTAGAACATAATGCAGGCAAATCCAACCTTGACTTCTTGTTATCTTTTGTCTTCCCCTGGACGTTCAACAAAGTATTGATGATGTTGTCCAAGAAGTTCTTCTCTATATGCATCACATCAAGATTGTGGCGCAAAAGTAGATATTTCCAATATGGAAGTTCCCAAAATATACTTTTTTTGTGCCAATTATGCTGCGTCCCATAACCATCAGGCATATTTCCAAGAGTATGCCAATTACCCCCTTTCGCAACTGTCTCTACTCCACCATAGTAATCAATTTCCTTCTCGATTTCTACTCCAGATAAATACGGTGGAGACGTGTCTCGAACAACTCTTTTCGCCCGAAAAAATGTCTTGTTCCAGCGGTACGGATGGTTAATGGGAAGAAATCTCCGATGACAATCAAACCAGGACGTCTTTCTACCATTCTTCAGCTGAAATGCGTTTGTGCTTTCCATACAATAAGGACAAGACAGCCTTCCATGCGTCGTCCAACCCGACAACATCCCGTATGCTGGAAAGTCACTGATAGTCCACAATAGAACTGCTCGCAATGTTACAACGAATATACGTTGGATTTCAACTTAACAACTAACAAACAACTAATTTACTCGTAAATTAGTCGTAATATAGATGCAAGATATTCGAGGTAAGTTAGTCGTACAATTACTCGTAAATTAGTCGTTATGTAGATGCAAGATATTAGAGGTAAGTTAGTCGTACGTTTACATCTATGTTACGACTAAGGTTTAATTTAGCCGTAAAGTAGATGTAACTTTACATTACGACCAAATCAACCGTAATCGTAAGGTGGTCGTAACGTGGATGTAATATTACGACCAATATTTCCTGGTGGTAATACCTGGTCGTTGAAGACCTGTTTTCTTGTAGTAAGATAATTATGGAAAAAGAGAAGATAAGAAAGATTTCCACGGAAGGATAAATTCGAATCAGGGGCAGAAAAGGAAAGACGACCGACCTTGAAGACTTATATAAGAGAAGCAAGGGAGAGGGAAACACATGAAGTTCTCTTCAACGTAGCACTTAGAGATATTTTTAGCAATTTCGTTTTTGTCATCGAGTTACGACTCATACTAGGTTTAGGGTTTAGGTGCTAGAACTAGGAACACGCCGACAGCTATTGTGGACGAAGCTCTTAAAAACTGTTGTATCATCGCAGCGTCCTTACACAAAGATTCAATAAGAACTTTCTTTTCACTCGCAACTCATATTCGATTATCTTGCATTTTGTTATTCATAATTTGATCACTTATCCTAGGCTCAGCAGAAATCCATGACCTCAGGGAAAGTTATGGTTTCTTAACTTTCCTCCGATTACAGAAATCAACGGTGTGAATTTCGGTTCCTACAATTTGGCGCTAGAAGGAGGGGGGGGGGGGGGGGGGGGGGTAACAGATCAATCTAACTCATAGCCACAAAACGCCTGGTCAAATATGTTCCAGACAATCAACCACCTCGCGATGGCAACACCATCGACGACAACGTTGAAAGAACTTGAGCAGCAAATGTGTCTGCGGTTAACGCAAACGCAAACAACACAGCATTCGAGGAGATTAAAAAGATGTTTGCGACTCTTGAAAAGAAGTCGGCCGAACAGGACAAGCTCAAGATTTATATTGCTAAATAGGTTTAAACCTTAATAGCGAGAACCAGGGGCGTTCTTCCGCATGAAACTACCAAAATCCATGTTGGGGTTAAAATTGGTCACGACAAAATCAACGGCTCAAGGTCTCGGAAAATGTTTCTTCCAAAGGATCTGGTTCACGAAAATGTCCAAAAGAATTATCAAGCTACCAGGATCAAGTCATCGTACGGCAAAGTCCCAAGCGTAGCACACGGGTCGCCACATGGTGACCCACATTCTCAAGACATGGGTCGCCATATGGAGACCTGCACTCGGGAAGCACGTGTTGCCATATGGCGACCCGCTTACACTGAACCCGGGTTGCTATATTGCGACATTCACACGCAAAGCACGGGTAGCCATATGGTGACCTAGACCCACACAGTCTGGGTTGCCATATGGCCACCTGGGCTCGCCAAGTCCTGGTCGCCATATGGTGACCAGACCTCGACCAGTCAGGGTCGCCATATGGCGACCTGACCTGTCCAAGTCCAGGTCGCCTCTCACAAGTTTGGGTCTCCATATGGCAAACTGGCCTCACCAAGTCTAGGTCTCCGTATGGCGACCCGACCTCGACCAGTCCGGGTTGCCATATGGCGACCTAACCTGTCTGGGTCGCCATATAGCGACCCGATCTCACCAAGTCTGGGTCACTATATGGTGACCCGACCTCAACCAGTCCGGGTTGCCATATGGCGACCAGACCTGTCCAAGTCCGGGTCATCATTTGGCGACCCGATCTCACCAAGTCAGGGTCGCCATATAAATGGTGACCCGACCTGTCCAAGTCCGGGTTGCCATATGCCGACCCGATATCACCAAGTCCTGGTCGCCATATGGCGACCTGATCTCACCAAATATGGGTCACCATATGGCGACCTGATCTCACCAAGTCTGGGTCGCCATTTGGTGACCTGACCTCTCTAAGTCTGGGTCGACATATGGAGAGCTGTGCCTCCTCTTTGTATTCTTGTTCAAGTCGCGATTGGAATGCTTTTCATTTAGTCTCAATCGTAGTTTCCAGATAAAAAGGGTTAGAATCACCAAACAAACCATGTGTCGCCAAATACAGCTCGTAGATCACCATATGGCGAGTGAGACCACACCCCTTGGCCTCTCTCTCTCGAATCTTGCTCGTAATGCTCCTTGTTTCGTCTCGATTGGACTCATTTTTCCGGATGAAGTTCACGGTTATCGTATGAATAGAAACAGTTAACTCAACACCACAGTTGTCTAAACTGTACGAGAAGTGTGAGCTTTCTAGCTAAAGCGACGTCGTATCATTAAACTCTTTTTCAAAGAAATCATAGAAATGTTTAAGCCGAAATACGGCCCAAAGAGGCCTAGAACGCGGCCAAAAACCACTTGCAATTTCGTACAAAATTGAGCCTAGTAATGTTTTGATGGTGCATCTTTACTTGTAGAAGAAGATAAATTTCGCGAAATCGGAAGATAAATGTCAAGTTTCCAAGATAATGACAAAGATCGAAACTCGACCATGGGTTTGAAAATGAAACGGAAAACCGCCTTGGAGATGAGTATATTAGAGCAATAGGCATTTACTTTCATTTTGTTATCGAGCTGCGTTTCGATTAGTTTTTTCATAGTCAGGTTTCTAGAACTAAGGATCTCGCCGACAACGTTTTTGGCCAAGGCTCATTACCTTACTGTACACAAGCTCTTACGCAATTACAAAATAAGAACCTCTTTGCTCTCTTTCTCTTTCAAAATTGTCTTATCATATTTTTATCGTCAATTTTCTCTTAAATTTGTTAGGTTGTGTGGCATTTGGTTTAAAGAAGATTGTCGGGGATATCTTGGGAAAGTTAGGTTTTCTTGACTTCCTAAGTTTACGGTAATCGATGGTGTGAATTTTGGTTCCCACAGTTTGGCGCTAGAAGGAGGAGGATATACAGATCAAACATGTCAGCTGACAATCTCAATAACCAACAAACTCGAGATGACGCAAGCTACGAAAACGTTGACAACACTCCTGCGACCAACACTCCCGTGGTTAACGCTGAGCCCAACAACGCAGCAGTCAAGGAGATGAAGAAACTGATATCCGCCTATAAAAACGGGTGGAAGAGCATGATAAGCTCATGGGATCTCTCAATAAGCAGGTTGAAACCCTAACTTAGAGAACCCAAGCTGCCTTCCTCGCAGACCCACTAGGATCCGAGGAAGAAGACTCCATTTCGCGACTCCTTTGGACCGATCCGGGAACATGCGGGCGAAGCCGTCAGGACAAAACCCGGACGAAATCACTCCTACACAAGCACGGAAAAACCCGGGCGATCTTCCACTATTGGAAGAAGACAAGGAAGAAGAGGGGAATCGAGCGAGCCAACGTGGACTCTAGCAGTCAGTCTGATCCTTCGGACCAAGACGCGGACGTGCACCCATGAAGGACAAGGAGCAACACGGCTCAGAAAGACCTGATTGACAAACGTACGACAAAGGAGGAGGAAAACCTCTTTTGGGTAGAGCAGGAGAAGCTGGCTGTAGAGTAGATTTGGAAAACTCGTAGCAAACACCGGCAGACTCGGAAAACCACTGACGTTGATTCCAAAATCCACAATCTTCGTAATAATCTCATGAAAACGGTCGCGGAAGTAAAAGCGGTGAAATCTCAGATTCACCACGCGACTAGATCCGTACCAGAGATAAACCAGCTGCTCGAGGAAGCTTGAAAACTCCTTTCACGTCTTGTATCGTTAACACAAGAGTATCAAATCCTGGAAAGATCAAGGTACCAACGTACAATGGTACGACTGATCCCATAGTGCACTTACATGCATTTGTGATCACGATGGGAAGGGTCAAATTTATAGACAGCGAAAGAGCCGCTCTCGAATGGTTCTCACGCCTTAGGAGAAACTCCATCGGAAACTTTTGCTAACTCGCTTCAGAATTTCTCAAGCAATACTCGAAGTTTATCAACCGAGAAACTTCCAACGTCGACCTATGGAGCTTAGCTCAAAGGGAAGATGAATCACTCCAAGACTTTGTAAACCGGTTCAAGCTTGTTATGCCTAGAGTCAGCGGGATAAGTGACAAGGTGGCCGTGGATGCGCTTCGAAAAACACTCTGGTATAAATTAAAGTTCAGAAAATGGATCACCCTGGAAAAGCCGCGTACAATTCAGGACGCGTTGCACAAAGCCACAAACTACATCATGATCGAAGAAGAAACCAAGGTTCTGTCGCAAAATCACAAAACAACGAAAACTTCTTCGAAAAAATCGGCTCGGAACAAGGGAAAACCACGGGCAACACATGGATCCAAGATTCCAATTACAACGAAAGCGTCTTCTGTGACTTCCATCAAACTCGGGGCCATTCGATCGTCAACTGCAAGGTTCTCAGAGCAAGGTTAGCAGCAAAACTAATCGCAGGGGAACACTCCGGGGTAACGAGTGTCAAGACGTCATCCGCGATTCTGATCGTCCTCCGAAAATCGACAAAACTCCTCATACTGAGAGCTCTTCAGGGGATAAACGCGGAAGGAATCAGGATGAGAGAGGCAAGAACAGCAATCATCACATGATTAACATGATCATCAGAGGATCAAAGTTCTGCGGCGACACAGTCTCGTCGATCAAGGCTTATCAGCGAAAAGCTGAAGCAAATGAAAATTGGCCGACTTGGTCCCCGCCCTTGGATGGCCAAAATAACGCCATCACCTTCGACGAAGAAGAAGCCGGTGGAATCGATCAACCCCACTGCGACCCGCTTTTCATCGATCTCATAATCAAAGATCTCGAGGTCGCTAGAGTTCTCATCGATACAGGGAGCACAACTAATGTTATTTTCCGCGATACACTAAGGAGGATGAACATCAAACTGAAAGAGGTAGTGCCAACGCCAAAACCATTAACCGGTTTCTCTGGCGTAACCGAAATGACTCTCGGATCGATCAAACTCCCGATCATGGCAAAAGAAGTAACAAAAAGCGTCGATTTCGCAGTCGTCGACTTCCCCGCTATCTACAACGTGATCATGGGAAATTCCTGGCTAAATGCCATGAAGGCAGTCCCATCGACCTATCACTTAGGCATCAAGTTCCCAACTCCAAACGGATCGGCCACAATCTGGGGCAGCCAAAAACAGTCGCGACTCTGTTTCTTAGCCGAGTACAAGCTAAGATAGATCACGGCTACTTTGATGGTTAAACCCTAACGAACAAAGACCACTCAGCCACCGACTGAAAGCACCTCTGAAAAAGATGATCCAAAATCATCACCCCAAACAACAGCTCCAAACAAAGAAAATAAGAAAGTGTCCGAGCCCAACACAATAACCCAACCGGAGGAGATAATCCCAGAAGAAGACATTGACCCTGCCATAGTCCCCATGACTAAGGTGGTTAATGCAACCACAACTGAGTAGAAAAACACTTGCCGCCAAAAACTGAACTACGAGATGGCTTGATCCTCAAAAGGGTTACGTAGGCAATTGGACTCGTCGAACGACGAGTTCAGCTATCCTCTCTCTAAAAAGGGGGGGGGGGGAGGTGGGGGCGAAGTGAGTCTGTATACATATACTCTCACATTTTAAAATATTCACCTTGTACTCGATATTTTTAAATTTTTTCCGATAATAAGAAAACGAAAATCCCGCAAATCTCTTTTTCACATGAACATCTAAAATTCATTCCAAACCATCCAAGTACAAACCGATTTTCTTCGGTATGAATACTTCCTCATAAACACCTTTCGGAAGACAACCATCAACAAAAATTCGAGTCCCCACCCTCGAAGAGACCGAAAAGCAGTTCACACTCAAATTCATCCCCTTACAGACCATATACTTTCGGAACACAATGCGTGACATCGCATAAAATCTCCAAATATATACTCTCAAAACTCAAAAATAGTTTGTCTGCGACTATAATCATAAACAAGCATTTTGTCTTACACCTCACTCGTCGATTGGCCCCGACGAGTACATTAGCCGATTTAAACAAACACACCTAACCTTTCTCACGAATGGTTCTCATACATCCGACTAGGATAATTGCGCACAAAAAATATGAAATTTTTGTCAGCACTTCCAGAAGACTTAAAAATTGTTCTTGGAGAGATGCTCGATTCCGACCATACAAGTCGTATAAGCCGAGAACATATCACAGACTTTAAAAAATAAGAAATCAGGTTGAAATTGCAACACACAAAACGAAAGCCGATTGGTCATCACACGGCCTTAACCGAGAATAAAACTAGGTCTTGCCCTAAACCCAGAACACTAGTCTCTAAGGTCTCAAGGCATGAATATCGAAAGATACGAGATCCTGAAAGCATGTCTCTTCGTTCACATCTAAACGCTCGCAGAACTTTTCCGCACTTCTAAAACGAGCAACGAACAAAACGATCTACGAAGAAGAGATGGGTTATGAGATGAAAATTCATAACCTGCCCTCTACACACACTCTTAAATCTCAATATTTACAATAAAAGGGTGATCCATCCATGCAAAAGCCGCAAAGCGGCAGGGATTCAAAGCCACACGCGGCCAGTCCCAAAATAAAAAAAAATGCCACACTTGGCCGAAGCAAACACAATAAAAAACATAGAAATTCAATCAAGGGTCCAACTGAAAGTCTCCTAACATCGAACGACGTACCCGAAGGTTGGTCCACCTCGACCCCCTCGTCAGCGACCCCGGTCGCGGTCTCTTCCGTATTGGGAGAAACTGGGATGGGATCCCAATATCCTAACACTTTCTCCTTGAGAGGAGGGATCAGAGTCTCGACACCTTCGTACTTATCCATGTAGCTGGTCATCATGGTCATCTCGGTCTGGAAAACAAAATCGTTGGCCGTTGACCGCGACAAGGCACAAACAGCTCCAAGGCATTCTCGGAAGTCGCCCATGAGCTCTTGGGTCCCCCTAAGCTTCCCAAATTCAGTATTTTACTGAGCAGCACGATCCTCGATCACCTCAGAAACGTCGCGCTTCCCTCGCCTCTCTGCACGACGAAGAGCCCTAGCATGCCTTCTCTCCAGCTCCTGGTCCCGGAGATCACGAGCGGAAGCCTGTTCTCAAAGAAGAGCAGCCTTGTTCTCCGCTCTCTCGGCCTGGTAGCTCGCCTCGAGGGCTGAGTTGAATGCGAGCAGCCCCTGCATAGGTTGGAAGTTTAGGAAACTTACCCCCAAAAAAAAGAAAAAAGAGAAAAAATATATATATAGTGCAACAAGCAAAGTTACTAACCGCATTTTCCATCCTAGAACCCTACGCAAAGGCTTTTGACCTCGTCTGACCATCCACCATAGGTGGAGGGTCGGAGTCAGATGGAAAGTCCTTGAAAAGGTCATCAAAGCTACAATCCGGCAGGGGAAAATCGTTAATGCCACTCCCATCATCCGGGACGAAGTTGGAAGGCCATCCAGGCAAGGGAAGATCATCTGAAAGGAACTCGGCGTTGCCTAACGTAATCCCTTTGCCCTCAGAGGGCCCCACATTCTGTAGAGAAAACGGAACGTCCCTCGACACAAACTCGTCCATCTCCGACTCGGATCCTTCATCCACAATCACTTCGGGATGGGCTCGCGACTGATGATATTATAGCACCTTGCAAACTCGCTTCGGGCTGAAAGAATTCCAAAAAAATGAACCGGTCCGAAGAAAATCCCTCACAGCAACCACATCCTCCGGGAATGGCGGTAATGGGTTGGTCTCTGCAAAAACAAATGACTAAAGAGTTAGATATCGTCGAAACAAAAACATGCATGTATCCAGTCATTACCATAACGACCCCATTCACTGCAGAAGTCAAGAATTCAGCTCTCTTCGACTGAAGCACTGTCAATATGGACAAAGAAGAAGCATTTCTCCCACGCGTGACCATTCGAGATCGTCTCCTTTACGATCGACATGTATGAGCAAGGCGTAAAGTAATACATACCGCCCGTTAGCGCCAATGGCCTCAAAATGGTCAACGCTAAGGGACACCCCATGCTCATAACCCCTGACAAGGATTCCAAGGAGGTGTTGAAGACCCATAAGATTTATTTTCCCGATTGACAACTTGAAACGGTTAAGGGTCTGAAAGATAATCTCCGGAAAAGGGAACCATAAACGGCAACGCACAATGTGCGCCTCATAACAAGTTAAATAACCCTTTAGGGGGTCATCAGTCCTTACGACATGTCGTGGAATCTGGAACTCCATGTTTTTTGGAACATGACCAAATTCTCAAACAATGTCGAGGAATGGATTGCTCGGGAGGTTTCGGTCCCATCTGCGGGGAGGCATGCTAGGAAACTGCACTTCGGATGGGGGAGTCAAACTTTCGCACAAAGCGGCTCAATAGGCCTCGGCCTCGACAGAGTCGAATAAGTGCGGAATAAACTCAGGTTTCAGAACGACCTCCTCGTTCTCACGGTCATCTTCATGATTAATATGACGAGGCTCGGTTCTCTTGGAACCCCTCCTTTTGGAAGACATTGCTTTAAGAGTAAAATTAAAAAAAAAAACCAATGGGAGAGAAAGAGAGAGAATAATTCTACCTTGGAAGTATTCTTTGGGAAAAGTGAGCAAGTGATAAAAAATTTCAACACTTACTCCACCTTCTTATAGGCAAGATTTTTTACTATTCATCCTCGGACTTTCGGCCGATGATATCGTCTAACTTGCACAACCAGCTTAACCGCCCGTTAGAGCCACTCGCTAAAAGCCTACAACCTAACGAGCTGGGGGGTTAACTGTTGGGGTTAAAATCGGTCACGATGAAATCAACGGCTCAAGGTCTAAGAAAAAGTTTCTTCCAGAGGGTCTGGTTCACGAAACTTTCCAAAAAATGATTGAGCCGCCAGGAGCAAGTCATCATACGGCGAAGTCCCAAGCATAGCACACGGGTCGATATATGGCAACCAACATTATCAAGACACGGGTCGCCATATGGCAACCTGCACTCGGGAAGCATGGGTCGCCATATGGCGACCTGCACACGAAAAGCACGGGTCACCATATGGAGACCTAGACCCACACAGTCTTATTTGCCATATGGTGACCTAGACCCACACAGTCTGGGTTACCATATAGCGACCTGGGCTCGACAAGTCTTGGTCGCCACGTGGCGACCTGACTTCGCCTAGTGTCCTCATATGGCTTCCTGATCTCTCTGATTCCGAGTCGCCATATGGGGACCTGACCTCTCTGAGTTTGGCTCGCCATATGGCGACCTGACCTCGACCAGTCCTGGTCGTCATATAGCGACCTGACCTGTCCAAGTCTAGGTCGCCATATGGCGACCCAATCTCACCAAGTCTTGGTCACCATATGCAACCCGACCTCACGACTTGGGTCGCCATATAGCGACCCGCCCTCTACCAGTCCGGGTTGCCATATGGCGACTTTACCTGTCCAAGTGTGGGTCGCCAGATCTGACCAATTCTAGGTCACCATATGGCGACCCGACCTCGACCAGTCCGGGTCGCCATATGGCGACCAGACCTGTCCAAGTCTGGGTAGCCAGATCTCACCAAGTCTAGGTTGCCATATGGAGACCCGACCCCGACCAGTCCAGTTTGCCATATGGCGACATGACCTATCCAAGTCCGGTCGCCATATGGCAACCTGACCTCACCAAGTCCGGGTCGCCATATGGCGACCTGACCTCTCTGAGTGTGGGTCGACATATGGCGAGCTGTGTCTCATCTCTGTATTCTTGTTCAAGTCGCGATCGAAATGCTTTTTGTTTTGTCTTAATCTGAGTTTCCGGATAAAACGAGTAAGAATCGCCAAACAAACCCTTGGTCGCCAAATACATCTCCCAGGTCACCATATGGAGAGTGAGACCACACCCCTTGGCCTCTCTCTCTCTCGTATCTTGATTGAATGCTCCTAGTTTCATCTTGATCGGAGTTACCATTGGCACTTTACGAGAAAAACCGCGAAGACTCATTTTCACGGATGAAGTTCACGGTTATCGTATGAATAACAACGGTTAACCCAACGCCACAGTTGTCTAAACTATACGAGAAGTGTGAGCTTCCTAGCTAAAGCGACGTCGTATCATTGAACTATTTTTAGAAGAAATCACAGAAACGTTTAAGCCGAAATACGGCCCAAAGAGGCCTAGAACGCGGCCAAAAACCCATTTGCGATTTCGTACGAAATTGAGCCCAATAATGTTATGACAGTGTATCTTTACTTGCAGAAGAAGATGAATCTCAGGGAATCAGAAGATAAATGTCACTTTTGCAAGATAATGACGAAGATAGAGATAAAAAAGGAAATATTCTCGAAGTGATAAACTCGACGAGGGGCAGAAAAGGAAACGCAAAACTGCCTTGGAGAGGAGTATATCATAGACATTTTTAGCATTCACAGCAAACTTAGAGCAATAGGAATTTACTTTCGTTTTGTTATCGAGCTGCGTTTCAATTAGGTTTTTCGTAGTCAGGTTGCTAAAACTAAGGATCTCGCTGACAGCTTTTGTGGCTAAGTCTTGTTACCTTATTGTACGAAAGCTCTTACGCAATTACAGAATAAGAACCTTTTTGCTCTCTTTCTCTTTCGAATTATCTTATCATATTTTTGCCAGTCTTCTATTAAATTTGTTTGGTTATGTGGCGTTTGATTTAAAGCAGATTTTTCGGGATCTCCTGGGAAGGTTAGGGTTTCTTGACTTCCTAAGTTTACGGAAATCGACGGTGTGATTTGCGCTTCCCAAAATCCACGGATGAAGACTCGACGTCGCGACTCCGCACGATAGGTCAACTAACGCGCAGAATGTTTTGTCTGATCGAAATCCAGATGAAGCAAACCCTGATGTGACTCGGCCAAATGCGGAAAACAGTCAACAAGAAACGGGGGCTGACGAAGTCGAACGGCTCAACTTGGAAAACCAGCGATCACGACCCTTCTGATTAGGACGCTGACGTACACCCAAGGAGGACAAGAAGCCGCACAAGTCGGGGGAACTCTCCGTTCTATATACCCATGACTTAGGAAGAAGAAAACTTCTTCTTGGTAGAGTAGGAAAAGTTAGCCGAAGAGCAGGCTCGAATCACCCGCAGCTAACAGCGGTAAACTCGGAAAACTATTGGCAGTGACCCCAGTGAGATGCGCGATCTCCGCGATTATATTGAAAAAACAGCCACAGAGTTAAATTCACTACGTCATTAGTGCCGCACCCGAGATAGATAGAATCCTCAAAGAAGCTCGGAAAAATCCGTTCACTGCTTGTATCACTGAAACGAGAGTTTTGGCTCCCAGAAATATCAAAATCCCTATATACGATGGAACAAGCGACCCAAAAGCGCATCTGCAGACCTTCTAGATCAAAATGGGTTGGTCCAAACTCAGGGAAGGGACAGCAAAAAGGACACCGGCTATTGTTGCCTCTTCGTCGAGCATCCCCTGGGAGTGGCACTAGAATGGTTCTCTCGCTTAAAACGGAACTCGGAATGAATGCAAGGCTATATTCTCTAAGTTCACTCATGAAAACCAGGAATAGTTCAAGCCCACAATGAACACAATAGAGAACTAAGTTCTACGAGAAAATGAAACTGTGTTATGCATGTTTTCCCGGTCTACATAAAACACTGGTTGGTTCAAGACATCATGTTCACCTCCTGGTAAAGTAAACTCGACAGATATTAACTATGAGTGGTTCAACGCTTAAAAATGCCACCAACTCAAACACAGTGAATTTTTCGCAAACACTCTCGATAAGTCTGTTTACTCTAGTCAGGATTAAAATAAGTATAGTAACTAGAGTCTATCGAGTCTGCATTTAGTCTGCATATGTTTAGAGTCATTTCTATTCATGTGGGGGGGGATTGTTGGAAACAGTTTTTGACACAGTGATTTTTTTGACTTTTCCGGTGGCTTTTCCGGCCAAACCGGTGGTCGTCTTGATCATGTTAATAGATCATTGTAAAGCTTGTAATGAGTAATACAATCTGATATATTGAAACGTCAAAACAGATTTAAATTGAATTAGAAATGATGTGATGAAGTTGTGATCTTAAACACATGAAACTCACAAGTTGAGTTTTGTCCCACATTGGTTAGAAAAGAGGATTTTGAGTTGTATATATATGACTCTTTGATAGCATAGTGTAAACAGCTCAGAGAGAGGAGGCACCCCACGCGCGCCGCCGCCGCCATCCGGCTTGGCTCGGCATGGGCGTGGGCGTGGGCGTGGGTTTGGGCTTGGGTTTGGGCTTGGGTAAATGTGGCCCCAGCGCCACTACAAGATGTTCTTTTTGGCCCAATTAAGATCAATGTTTTTTGCCCAAAAACACCATGCAATTTTATTTTAAACGACATGTAGTTCGTTTTAAAAAAATAAAAATAAAAACAACACGCAGTTTCTCTTTGTGACGATAAGATTGAGTAACGCCTCAACTCCGTGATACTCGTGAGATTTCCGCTAACGTGCGCACTCGCTGCATCAGTTACGGAAAGTGGCTCGTCCTCTCCTCTTTAAAAACTTGTCTCTTTCTCATTTCATTCCTTAACGTTTTCACAACAACGAAACCAGCAATCAAAATCCCTAAGCGTAAGTCCATTAGTAGAGAGTGCTTCGTAGATTTATAGTTCGTTAGGGACGTTCATGGGTGAAGCGTGAATCGTCTATCATGGTTGTATCATGAGCTCTAATTCGTACAAGTCTATCTCACTATGGAGCGAATATTAAGAGTTAAGGAAAGAGATTCGTCTCGACTCCATGGTCTAATTCTATTAGGTTTTTATCTCGTCTTTTGAATCGAATATTTCCTTAACATCTTTTTATTTATATCGTTTGTATCGATTCGGTTTTCCGGCTTCTACATCTGGTTCGTTCGACGAGACGATTCGGATCTGGGAGGTGAAGACGGGGAGGTGTGTTCGTGTGATTAAGGCTCGTTCCATGCCTCTTACGAGCGTGCATTTCAATCGCGATGGGTCGTTGATTGTGTCGGGGAGTCATGATGGGTCTTGTAAGATATGGGATGCTAAGGAAGGGACTTGCTTGAAGACTTTGATTGATGACAAGTCTCCTGCTGTTTCTTTCGCTAAGTTCTCTCCTAATGGCAAGTTCATCCTCATTGCCACTCTTGATAGTACTCTCGTAAGTCCCCATTAAAAACACTTTATCTCCATATGAATTCAAGTATCTAAACAACTTAACATTGGTTATAATTCATTACATGAAGTAAAGATTCAAACTTGATGTGTTCTTGCATTACTCCTTTCAGTTTCAGTCATCTTTGATACATTATTAGTCTTAGACTAACGGATTCTCTTGTACTGATGATTTTCTTTATCCTTAACCACACAGAAGCTGTCGAACTATGCAACTGGGAAGTTTATAAAGGTATACACATGACATACCAACAAAGTATTCTGCATTACATCCGCGTTTTCTGTGACCAACGGCAAGTACATTGTGAGCGGATCTGAAGACAACTGTGTGTATCTGATAGGTACCATCAAGCATATGTAAGGAGGAAGAGAGGTGAGAAAGAGGTAGAGAAAATAAGTGACGTGGAAGACGACTTGGGAAGATCGAGACTTGAAGAATGAAAGGGGAGCTAACATAAGACCTTTAAATAAACTTGTGGATGCATTTACATTTCTTTATGCTTGTTGTTGTATGTTCTTGACGTTATGAGTCAGAGCTTCAGGTTCACTATGAGAACGATGATCGAGATTGCAATCGACATGAGATTGTGATTCAAGATTGTACTTCAAGCTATTATCATTCCTTGATTCTTAATAACAGTAATTACAGAGTTTTAGAGTTATCACTATCAAGACTCTATCATTGGTGCGGTGAAAAGTTCGAGCTCGGCGACGACGATGACGACGGACGAGAGGCAGTTGCGATCGGGTGATATAGCAGATTCCGACGAAGAGGAGTCTGACTTGAAGAATCAGGTTACAGATCTGGCGCGTAGCGTTCATCGATTGACGGAGGATAATACGGCGACGAATCTGATGATTAAGGAGATGAATCAGGCGATATCATAAATGATGAAAACGATCGGAAAGAGGCCGATGCGCGATACATCTCCTCCAGCCGCACATCATCCGACTTCACATCAGGTAGATCCTTCTTTCTGGGAACCACATGGAAGTAATCCGCTAGGTTATCGATCTGAGGCATTGAATCTTGCGAATCGTGATAGTATGCTAAAGAAAGTTGAGATGCCTTGTTGTGATGGTTCTGGTATATTGGAATGGATTACAGATGTGGAATACTTCTTCACGTTGGGAGGATATAGTGAGGGAGCAAGGTTAGATCTGGTGCCTTTGTGTTTACAAGGTGCTATGAAGAAATGGTATAGCTGGGTGAGACGGAGAGGAGGGTTCCGGAGTTGGTTGGATTTTAAACAGAGGATGTTGGTGCGTTTTTCAGACTCCATTGATGATGAACCAGAAACGCAGTTGTTTGCTCTGAGACAAACATGATCTATTGCCGAGTATGTATCAGCATTTGAAACTCTGTCTGCTCAAGTACCAGGAATATCAGATCACCTATTAGAACGCATCTTTTATAATGGATTGAGTACATAAATGAAGGAGGTGATACGGATGAAGGAACCTCAAGGTTTAAGCAACTACATTTCGGCGGTATTACGAATGGAGACGAGTGTATTCTGTAAAGTCGTGAGCAGTGTGAATACTTCGGGGATCAATAGTTCTAAACGTCAGTGTTCTACTGATCGAACAACGACTATGGTTCCTAAGTGGCATGCGAATGAGAAGAATAAAGGTGATTGTTTGCAGAATAAAGAGAATGTAACCCCAGGCCAAGCATACAAAGACCACGCCAGAAACACACTGATGCAGAACTGGATGAGATGAGACGAGCTAAAGTGTGCTTTAAGTGTAAGGCACCATGGTCCCGAGCTCATGCTGAGGTTTGTCCTAATAAAGAGTTGCGCATCCTTTCATTATTAAATGGTTGGGAAGTGGAGGTGTTAGAGCAAGAAGAAGAGGCAGTGCTTTGCGACAACATACAACGAGGACAAGAATTAATGACTCTGTCATATAATTCATTTCTAGGGATTTCTTCTCCAAAGACGACTAAAATGAGAGGGAGAATAAATCAGAAGGAGATAATTGTCATGCTCGATAGTGGAGCATCCCACAACTTTATTTCCCCATCAGTTGTGAAGAAGCTGCATTTGAAAGTTTATGCGGATTGTGGCTTAGATGTGTTGTTAGGGAATGGAGTAACTATGAAAGCAATGGGAGTATGCCGATCCGTTGACTTCATTCTCAATACTACAACATTCACATCAGACTTTATCTCCTTAGAACTGGGAAGTGTTGATGTCATCTTAGGTGTTCAGTGGCTGGAAACCTTGGGCAGATGTGAAGTTGATTGGAGGTTGCAGGAACTCACTTTCATCTACCAAGGGGAGAGAGTTACTTTGTTAGGTGATAAAGAGTTACACAATAGTAAACTCTCTCTCAAGTCATTGTCTCCTAGATGCTTGAGTAGTCTAACTGGAAGAGAAGTGCAGTTAACTGCAACAGCAGTGACATCCATAGTACCAGAAATACTTGAAGTACTTCCAAAGGTGTTGGAGAATTATGCAGATATCTTTGCCTTACCAGTGGGGTTACCTCCCATTCGTGGGCAGGAACATTCGATCACATTACTCCCTGGTGTATCTGCGGTTTCAGTTCATCCATACCGATACCCTCATGCGCGTAAAGTGGAAATGGAACAGATGGTCAAAGAAATGTTGGATTCGGGAATCATCAGACCAAGTATCAGTCCATTTTCAAGTCCGGTTTTACTTGTCAAAAAGAAAGATGGTGGACTACGATTTTGTGTCGATTACATGGCATTGAATCGTACTACAGTGCCAGACAAGTACCCAATACTGGTTATTGATCAGTTACTGGATGAATTAAATGGAGCTTGTGTGTTTTCAAAGCTGGATTTGAGGTCAGGCTATCATCAAATACGTATGAAGGAAGAAAACATTGGCAAGACAGTGTTTCGAACGATAGAAGGTCATTACGAATTCTTGGTCATGCCTTTTGGGTTGACTAATGCCCCAGCTACCTTTCAAGCTTTGATGAACAAAATATTCAAGATGTTTCTGAGAAGCTTCGTGTTGGTCTTCTTTGATGACATTTTGATCTATAGTAAGTCTGTGAAATTGCACATTCAACACTTGGAGCAAGTCCTACAGGTTCTTCGTGAGCAGAGGCTGTTTGCGAATCAAAAAAATGTGCATTTGGTGTTTCTCAGGTTGAATATCTAGGCCATATTATCTCACAGGCTGGTGTAGCTACGGATGACCAGAAAACTGAAGCAATGCGGACATGGCCAACCCCAAAATCAGTGAAACTGTTGAGAGGATTCTTGGGTTTGACTGGCTACTATAGAAAGTTTGTTAAAGATTATGGGATTATGGCTCACTCGTTGACATCGCTACTGAAGAAGGATCAGTTTTTCTGGTCTACCGAAGCTGAGAAAGCATTTGAACGGCTAAAAACAGCAATGACACACGCACCAGTACTTGCATTACCAGATTTTTCAAAGGTGTTTATTGTGGAAACAGATGCGTCGGGTTTTGGTGTTGGAGCTGTTTTGATGCAAGACAAGCAACCGATTGCTTACTTTAGTCATGCATTAACCGAGAGAGAGCAACAAAAACGGGATACGAAAGAGAACTGATGGCTATTGTGATGGCAGTAAGGAAATGGAAACATTACTTGTTGGGATGGAAGTTTCAAGTTCACACTGACAAGCGCAGCATAAAATATCTGTTAGAGCAGCGTGAAATGAATATGGAGTATCAACGATGGCTCACGAGATTTTTAGGATTCAACTTCGATATCTTTTACAAACCGGGCTGTGAGAATAAAGCTGCTGACGGATTATCAAGGTGTATGGCTGTTTCTTCATTACTTTTAGCCTTGACAGTGCCTAAAGTGCTACAGTGGGAAGATTTATATAAGGAGATTTCCGAAAGTGAGGTTATTCAGCAGCTCATTGCTCAGTTGACATCGGGAAGTTTGGTGTCAAGTAAACTGATGGTGATTGATGGACGCTTATGGTCTAAGAGGAGATTGGTCATATCCCCAAATTCGAAGTTTGTTCCGGTGATTTTACACGAATGTCATAACAGTAAAATGGGAGGTCATTCAGGTGTAGAGAAGACGTTAAGAAGGATTCAGGGTTCTTTTACTTGGAAAGGAATTAAGACGTCAGTGAAGGAGTATGTAGCAGCTTGCGAGGTTTGTCAAACCCATAAGCATTCAACTCTATCTCCAGCAGGTTTGCTACAACCATTGCCGATTCCGAACAAGATTTGGGAGGATATTAACATGGATTTCATTGAAGGGTTACCTACTTCTAATGGAGTAAATTTCATTCTGGTGGTGGTGGATAGATTAAGTAAAGGAGCACATTTTATTGGATTGAGGCATCCTTTTACTTCAGCAGATGTGGCAAAGAAATTTGTGGGAGAGATCGTACGTCTTCACGGGTATCATAGCAGTATAGTTTCTGAGACAGATTGTTTTTGAGCAATTTTTGGAGAGATTGCTTCAAGTTGGCGGGCACTAGCCTCAAGTATAGTACTGCGTTTCATCCACAAACAGATGGCCAAACAGAGGTATTGAATCGTTGCTTAGAGACCTACCTGCGGTGCTATGCTTCTACACATCCTCGATTGTGGTCTCAATTCTTGTGTTGGGCGGAATACTGGTACAATACTTCATTTCTTCATCTCTTCAAGCCACTCCTTTCAAATTTATGTATGGTAGGGATCCTCCTACGTTGGTCAAATCTGAAGAAGGCTCGACTAAGAACTATGATTTGGAGGAGTCGTTACTAGAATGAGATGCAATGTTGACCAGTTTGAAGAAGTGTCTATTGCGAGCTCAGGATAGTATGAAGCAACATGCGGATAAGCATAGGCGTGATGTGGAGGTCCAGGTTGATGATTTGGTTTATTTGAAACTACGGCCATACAGGCAACAATCCGTGGCGAAAAGGTTTTATCACAAGCTCGCCGCAAAGTTTTATGGTCCATATAAGGTGTTGGAACGGATTGGGAAGGCAGTATATAAGTTGCAGTTACCTTTGGGATCTAGAATTCATCCGGTGTTCCACATTTCTCAAATCAAGAAGGCGATTGGGAATCACAGTGTCGTGTCGACGTTGCCACCAGAGTGTTTGGGTGAGAAGTTTGATGAGTGGAGTCCTGCGGATGTTTTAGCTAAGCGGTTTAATGATCAGGGTGGTTTGGAGTTACTGGTTCGTTGGAAGGACAGAGCTTCACCTGATGATTCTTGGATGACTTCACGGGAGTTTGTAGCACGTTTTCCTTCTTACAAGCTTGAGGCCAAGCTTGGTTTCTATGGGCGAGGTATTGATAGGTACCATCAAGCATATGTAAGGAGGAAGAGAGGTGAGAAAGAGGTAGAGAAAATAAGTGACGTGGAAGACGACTTGGGAAGATCGAGACTTGAAGAATGAAAGGGGAGCTAACATAAGACCTTTAAATAAACTCGTGGATGCATTTACATTTCTTTATGCTTGTTGTTGTATGTTCTTGACGTTATGAGTCAGAGGTTCAGGTTCACTATGAGAACGATGATCGAGATTGCAATCAACATGAGATTGTGATTCAAGATTGTGCTTCAAGCTATTATCATTCCTTGATTCTTAATAACAGTAATTACAGAGTTTTAGATATCACTATGAAGAATCTATCAGTATCTCTGGGATCGTCAGCATAAAACTATACTGCAGAGATTAGAAGGCCACACAGACGCAGTTATCTCTGTGAGTTACCATCCTGTTCAGAACGAGATCGCTTCATCCGCTAATCATTTAGATAAAACCATCAGGATATGGAAACAGGATGCTTAGAACCATCCATGAGTTTTGAATATACATATATAAGGAAACAGCAAGGAATGATTTGGATTTGAGATCCATCATATGCCCGTTTATGACTCAACTCATGGAACTTTTGAATGAAGTGTGATTGCGATATCTGCATGGTGGTGGTCAAGATATACATCACACATGAAAGCATACTATGATGAGATGTTATTTATATCCACACTTTCAATGTTCATTTATCAAACTTACAATGTACTGAATAAATACGAAGTCTCCCGCGATTAGTGAATTCAAAAACTCTATAATTTCTCTCTCAGATTCAACTTCCACAGTAAGGAGGAGGAGGGTAACATCAAGAATGAAATACACTTGACAACTTGTTACGCTCAATTTTTTACCTCATCTACAGAGCAGTCGCGGAATATTAGCGTCTCGAGCTGACTATCTTTGCAAGTAGTGCTGGACTTTCGGATATCTGTTCGGATCCGGATTAGTTATTTCGGATCTTCGGGTATTTCGATTTAAGGGTTTAATACTTGTTCGAATATTTCTACACTTTTGGTCGGGTTCAAGTATTTTTAGATCAGGTTCGGTTATTTCGAGTCGGGTTCGGATACTTAGCTTTTGAAAAAAATCAGATTATTCATTGTTTAAATTTCTTGTATTTAAAAATATATCTTTAACTTAACTGATTTTTAATTTTTATTAGGATGATTGATAGGTTTGGACACAAAAAATTAAGGACAAAAAACCACTAACTTCATTGTTTTTTTTTGAAAATTTTAGATGCAATTTTTGTTATTGCACGAAATAAAAACTTGACATGCATTTCAAATGAGTAGTATATCACTTTGTGCAAAATTATATATATAATCTGATCTTAAGTTATGTGTAACATCAATATAAAAATTTTGAAAAAAGTGAGAGAACTAGCTAGAAATAAATGGTTAATTATACATACGGTCGGCTATATTCGGGTATCCCTTCGGAGTTCGGATATCCAGTTTCTCCTAATTCAATACCCATTCGGGTATTTTGCTATTTTGATTCATTTTTTTGGGCCGGGTTTGGATACGGATTCAAATATCGGATAAAGTGCCCAGCCCTATATGCAAGTATGCCCCATCACAAATTTCCTTCATGAGAAACTTGCTGATACAGAGATCAATGTGACATGTAATTTTATTTGTAGTTATTAGATCAAACAAAAACTAACCACAAAAAAAATTCATAGATTTTTAGACAGGGTCAGGTCGGCTATGTATCATGCAAAATGAAACATTTGTAATAAGTCTCTGAATTTATTTTTATTTTTAAATTATATAGACATAGATCCTCTAAAATGAAATTTAGATCCCTAACTTTGTAAAAAAAAAAATTAGCTAAAATCTTAAATAAATCGCTTATAATCCATTAAATCCCAGGACTGGTCATGGTACTAGACAGATACATATACTTAAGTTTAGGAAAGCCCTATAAAACATTTCCAAATTATTATTTTTGGTTTCGTAAAGCACATATAGTACCAAATGAAGAGAGAAAGATATACGAAAATAAAACTTAAGGAGCCATACCTTAACAATAATTTGGGCCATTGCATCACCTAGGTTAAAACCTTAGACAAGTTAAGTTGGGGCAGTCGGTCACAAACGCTTCGATGGTTGAATAGGTTATAACGCCTAATCCACCAACCATACACACGTTAAAGAAAAAAAAAACTGGAAGTACAACAAAAGGAAAGAACCATAGGTGGAAACCTTTACCTCGAAAAGAAGTTTCTAAGAATAGATCTAATGAATCATATCTGTCAAGAAAGAAGAAAAAGCTATGGCATATCCTAAAGTATTTAGGAGAAGACTGATAATGACAGAAAAAATTGAGATAGATAATTATTATCTAAGTAGGGTTGTTCCCGCGCTTCGCGCAAAATATTGTTTTATTGTTATTAAGTTTGATGTTTTTGGATGAAGTAATTATGTAATTGTTTTTATTTGTTAAAAGCATTATTTGATATTTTTATTGTGTTAAGTATAAGTAAGTGATAGATTGATATATTATTTTTTTTTCAAATAATGAGTCATTGTGTATATAGTAGTACTTGTTAGTGATAAATAAATTTCTCTCGTTATTGTTGTTACGAATTTTCTCTATTTATTTTGTTTGTATTTTAAATTATATTATATATTTCACTATATTATTAACTTTTTTAAACTTAGTTTAAATAATTATAAGATGATAATTTAGGAGTATTTATTAATATTTTTTAAATTATGTTTATGTGTCAAGTTTATAGACAACTATTTGATGAAATAGCTTAAGGAAAAGGGAGAAAATTATATTATATATATCTTGTTTATTTGTGTGATTAATTCTGAACTTGTTTTTTTTTTGGTCTAATGTTTTGCTGTTATTTAAATATTGGATTAAAATTAATCGATATTTTAAACCAAACACCTTAGACTAACAAATATTTTTATTTGAATAATCCGAAAATATTAGAAAACCCTAAACAGAACCAAACCAACTGAATCCTAAAAAGAACCAAACCTTTAGCAAGTTTCTAATACCTTTATTAGAATCAGACCAAACAAATAAAGAACTAATCTAAAACCAAACCAAACTCGAAGATGAAATTACAGAGAGCTCACTCACTTGTGAAAAGTTTCTTGAGAGACGCCTTATCAACCGCCGGATCTCGTCCCGACGGATGGACAAGAAGTTGTTGAGTCGGTGAGTGGAAAATATCTCGATGGAGCCGATGCTTACGCCAGTGGTCTCCATAGGAAGCTGCGATCATGTCTGCAGGGGTTTGTCATGGAGATTGTTGAATATTTCTCTGTAGACTATATTTGTGACGCCATTTTCACCCTTTGCTCCCGAAGAGTCAAGTATTTTAAGTCCTGCCGGTGAAGTCACACGGGATAAGGCGACATAAAGCTGCCCATGGCTGAACACGCTACGTGGCAAATATAATGCAACTTGTTTGAGACTTTGGCCTTGACTCTTGTTAATAGTCATTGCATAACACAAGCGTATTGGGTACTGACGGCGTCGGAAGGTAAATGGATGAACAGACTCGGTTGGTGATAATTGGATCCTTGGTATAAGTATCTTGTCGCCAATATGTGTGCATGTGATAATCTGAGCCTCTATGATTTTGTGTCCAAGTCGGGTAACTATTAATCTTGTGCCATTGCACTGTCCATTTTGTTGGTTTAGATTTCTAAGCATCATGACCGGAGCCCCCACTTTGAGACACAGTCGGTGGTTGGGCAGTCCTTGGAATTCCAGAGAATTAAGATAATCTTCAGTGTAGTTGGAGGTCCAGTCACCCCCAAATGGTGTTGCCTCATGTGCAATACTATCAGAGCTCAAGTACTCTTTCATTCTTGAAGGAACCATTGAAAGAATGAAAGAATTTATCTCATGTGCTGCATTGTTTGTTGGAGTTAATATTGCCCTTTCTCTTAAGTATTGGGGGGTTTTGGTAGTTTCTTATGAAGTCTGGATATGTGGCATCAGTTAAAGAGCGTTCTGGATGTCCTGAATTTGGGAGCATAAATTCAGCAGGCACCACAATCCGATCTCCTTTTCCATGTTTTTCAGATAGACTATCCACAGTTGTAGCTGTTCCATTACCAACTTCCAATATCCAGTCCGCAAATTCCTTGTCCTCCTTTTGTAGACGCATATTAACTGTTAATCTGAACATAGTAGCAGATGGCCATAGGTAAGACTTGCTTAATGACGCTAACACCGTGTCTTCTCTGCTGCCTTGTGAAATTACAGGTAATATTTGCCTAAAATTCCCACCAAGCAAGAGAGTCTTCCCGCCGAAAGGTTTGTCTGCAAGTGCTTCATCATCCACTGACAACAGGTCCCGTAGAGTGCGGTCCAGTGTTTCAAATGTGTGGCGGTGAGCCATCGGAGCTTCATCCCAAATTATTAAATCAGCTTTTGCTATGAGTACAGCAAGCATAGTTCCTGGTTTGATTTCACACATGGATTCTTCACTGAGATTTAATGGAAGCTTAAACCTGGAGTGGGCTGTCCTTCCTCCTGGAAGTAATAATGCTGCAATTCCTGCCGATGCCACAGGTACCACGATTTTCTTATCAGACCGGAGCTTTGATATCAGAGTCCTATATAAGTATGTTTTTCCCGTCCCACCAGGACCGTAGACAAAGAACAGCTTTCTGGTTTTGTTATCAACTGGCTCCAACACCGCATCATAAATTGTTTTCTGCACACAATTCATGCCAGCGTGCAGCTTATTGTGTTCAGATCGTTGTTGTTTGACATCGTAATTCATCTCCTCTCGTAGTACACTATTAGCTATGTCATCCAAGACAGTTTTTTCGGGCAAAGGCATACCTGAGAAATCAGTTAAAGATTTATCATTCTCTTTTAGCAGCCTCTCAATTTCGATCAATGTATATTGTTGTTGTTGATCGTCCTCGAGTACTAAATCTCTGAAGTTGAATTCTTTTTTTTATGTAGAGAATGTTCTCAGCCAAATGTCTCCACACATGGTTCCACAACTTGAGAGGATTCCCAACCTCACAAAAGATCAAGAGAATCACGAACAATCGACGCAATTGTCTTCCAGTTGCCCAATATGCTGCCTCATCTGCAGCTTCATGCCACTATTTGTCATCGTCTAGTAACCCTCTAGCATAACAAACATCCCGAAACTCTTCGTACGTCACTCCACCAACAGTGTAGAGGTCAGTATAACTTGTTGCCCCTCGTATGACATTTACCAAAATCCTCAAGTAATAGAGATCACCAGCAGATGGGTGGATGTAAGTTAACCTTCCTATAGCAGCCCCCTTTTTTCTTGGTGTCCAGATTATTTCATCACTGTGGTATGTAAACCTAGTTGGAAACTCAACAAAGATTAGCTCTCTGGCTTCTTCGTAAGTTTCATTTGCAACCATCCATGTTGTGAACATAGTCCTATCTACACCTTGTCTTGTTACAACGGAAGCTAAATTTGTTGATTGCTCATACATGACTCGTTGTTTTCCAGGAAGGTGTATATTTAGCTTCATGACAGAAGGCTGATTATGATGGATGTGGAATGAAAAGAGTCTCCAGGCAGACGCACAGGCTGAAAGATAACGGCATTCCAAGAATCTGTCTATCTCGTTCACTGTTTCAGAGGCAGCTTCGTTTTTCCCACTTGGTATATACCCTTTTTCCTTATTTTCTCAATATGAATGGTTGCTCTATCCACACCTTTGGTGATGTATTTAAAGAGATACTTGATTGCGCTTGTCTTACAACACCACTCAACATTGATATGAGCCTTGTATTTCTTCAGAAGCTTTAGATTGTGGGGTACAACATATTCATTACCCACATGTTCATTACTCTCTACGATTACTCTAGATGTATTATCTCTTCTCCTATATACCACAAACCCGGATTTATCAATCTTTGTATGTTCAGACAGAGATTTTGGAAAGTTCTTACTGCAAATTCCGTTTTGCATACATGGTGACTTTGGGCAGACAATTCCACAAGGGCCGTGCATCATATGGCACTTCACCAACTCAAATCCTTCAGGGTCTGTTAGCTTGCTAGGTAGCTCTTCAGAGATGTAATGATCTATCATCGCTGGGGTAGCCTCAACTCTTGTTGTGCCAAACCAAACTAGAATATGGGCATGAGGAAGGCCTCGCTTTTGAAACTCAATGGTGTAGACAACTGCGTTCAAGTAAATTATGTATTTTAAGTGGTTTGCTATGATGAACGTTTGGCATATCGATAAACATAAAGGGTTTTGCAGAATATAATACCTGCGGCTGGCTTAGGAAAGAAAACGCCTTTTTTGAAGTCGGTCATTAGGTCATCTAATTTAAGCTTAAAGACACGACACTCAAGATCTGGTCGACTATTTGCTGATTCTCCCCCATATGATCTCAGGTGATCACTTATTTCAACCCAGTTCGGGTTAACTGTATGCAAAACGGGCCAACAACATGGATGCCTACTATATCAAAGGCGTTATTGAATACTTTCATTCTCAGAATCAATTCTTAGGAATGCACCACCTTCGACTTGCTGCTAAGGGTGGCCACAAGCAAGGAAGATACCTATTAGCAAGAAGAGGATTCTTAACCAAAGGTTGAAGGTTGAGATCCTTGGCAACAAATGGATCATCGAAATTGAAGTTGAGGTGCTTGCAAGAGAGGATGGTGTTGACATAACCGGTGGATGACATAGCCCCAACTTTGGTGACAATGAGGCGCAACATGTCTTCCGGCATTGTGTCAAGGCGACGCACATGACGTTGTGTTGGCTCCATGAAAGTGTTTAGTAAGCTGATAGTGATTTGAGGTTTTTCTTTCTTTAGCAGTGATGTGTGGTGACTTGTTCTGTTTATAAAGAGAAGATGATAAGGTAAGAGTAATGGGTTATTGGGTTTCGTGTAATGGTTTGGAAGGGAATCAATTCCCCACTTATTTGCAGTGCTTTGATTATTAGATATTAGTTTCTCTAACGGGTAACGTATAAGGTGTATCGTTTTGGCGCTTGTTCTTCTTTCCATCTGACCTAAAAAAGTAATCAACAGTTAGTATATATAAATGAGCTGCATTATGGTTTTTATAAGTAAATTGATTTTTAATCTTTTTAAAACATGAGAACTTTCAAAGATGCCAACAATTTTCCTAATTTGTTTGTAAGGAAGATGTATGATCCTTATACTAATTCTGCACTCAAACAGCTTAAATATTGTTATTTTATTGAAACCCAGGCTAGATTCAGCCCAAGAACCGTTTCGCCGGAATATGCTGTCGTCGGTCGATAATTCATATGGCTCTTGAGTGAGTGGTAGCAGATCGTGAGTGGCTCTCTGAGATACAGTAGCTTTGTACTATACAAGGATAAGTAAAGATATCCAGAGTAATGTGTAGTATATGTAGTCCTAAACCAACTTGTTTTCATAGGAACATGAAGGATATGGTACGAAGCAACCAAAATACGTGATCTGCGAAACTTTTAATGTTTCCTGAGACATTTGTAATTATCATTCTGTTATCCCTAACCATGATTTTCCATTGCTTTTCAGGTCTTCAATATGTGATACGACTCTCACTGTGATGCTATCCCTAAATGTCCTTAGTTGACTTTATAATAAGGGTTTTTAGTAATTAAACCCCCCAACTAAAGATAAATCGTAAAATAAACCCTCAACTAAAAATCCTACGAAATAAACCCTCAACTTTAGTTCCGTTAACGTATGTTACCCTCCGTCTAAAATTTCGTGGGTGACATATGTTAACGGTTTATAAGTTGAGGGTTTATAATCCTGAAAAATTAGTTGAGGGGTTTTCTTACGATTCAACAATAGTTGAGGGTTTTTATCACAAAAACACATTAAATATTTTAAAAGCTTTATTATTATTTATGGATTTTTTTAGAATTGATTTATATGACTTTAAAACTAATTTATAAATCTTTATACATTATTTTATAAATTTTATAACCAATTTATAAATATTCATAAATATTTTTATATTTTTATGAATAATTAATAAGGTTCAATACCGGTCCGGACATTGTATGGATTGGAGCTAAATTTTTTTCTTAGGCCTATAAATTAATAAAATTCATAGAAAAATACGGGAATATAAAAATAAATCACAGAGAAATATTCAAACTGGCCATCTCTACATAATTAATGAACATCCAAAACCAATTTTGCTGAGAGACGTTATTAAGAAAAATGGCAGATAATTTACTTATGAATCTTTAAACAAAAATGACAGTTATTCTTAAAAATAAGTAAATTATGGACCATTTTTATTAAGAATATCTCTTAGCAAAATTGGTTTTGGATGTTCATTAAAATGCAGAGGTTGTTAAGTTCGAATACTTCGCTCTACTTAATTTCTTATTCCTATTTTTTCTATGAATTTTATTAATTTATAGGCCCATAAAACTTTTAGCTTCCAACCCATACAATATTTGCACTAAGCCTTTTTAATCATTTGTAAAAATATTATAAAAGCTTATAACTCAATTTTAAACAATGCATAAATGATAATAAATTTTAAAACATTTAATGTGTTTTAGTGATAAAAACTCTTAACTATTTTTAAATCATAAAAAAATACTTTAACTAACTTTTCAGGATGATAAACCTTCAACTTATAAACCGTTAACATATATCATTTTCTGTGACAGAATTTTACACAGATGGTAACATACGTTAACGGAACTAAAATCGATGATTTATTTTGTAAGATTTTTAATTAAGAGTTTATTTTACGATTTATCTTTAGCTGAGATGTTTAATTATTAAAAACCCTTATAATAACGGAAATCTCAGGCGAAATTGATTATATGTTTCATTTACGTATTGCGTGCTGTCTTCCTTGAGAGTAGGTTTCATTATAAAATAAGCAAAAGTAATATTAAAAACTTCAAACGTCTAGCAACTGGAAATAAAACCAAATACGACGTAATTTTAAAATAGATTGGGGACTAACTGTCATAACCATTATTTGAAAACATAAACTGAGTGAAAAAAAGACAGCGCATGTCAACACGTTGTCTTAGTTCCTCATAGGTGCTCGTTCCAGGAATCTATGCATTCCGGGCCTTCTTCGGTGGATTCCCTTCTGGTGGCACTTGGACCACAGTATCAGCATTCTGAGTCATGGATTCCTTCAGCTCACTGTTTGGTATTGTTACCTCAGCATCAGATGGTGCCTTGGGGTCCTCACCATCCTCAGTGGGATTACCGCCAGAGGAGACACCAACATGGAACTTAGAAGAAGCACAAATTCTTCCATGCATATCATCATCAGGGTTGTCTCCACCACCCTATCGAGCAACGGTAGAATCTATTAGTACCTTGCTGTGTAAGGAGTCAAATAAATATGTAATTTTGGAAACCTACATGTGGTGCAAAAGTAGGTCCTGGGATTCTATCATTGGGATCAAAGATCTTGGCAACAGTGAAGGACTTATGGTTAGCCGAGAAATTAAACTCACTGAGCTTGAGATGGAATACATATGTATTCCCAACAATGTCTTGGAGGAATTGAGGGAGTTGATAGCTTCTTGGGTCTTGTTCACCTTGTCCCTAGATTTGATCCGACACATTATATACCTATGAAATAACATGGACTGTAAGCGATGCTTATAATATTTTTATGGCACATACCATAGGGTTTGCAACCTCCGCAGCCCTGACACCTGTCAGCTTAGTCATAGCTGAGTCGAATGCAACAAACAAAGCTGTATCTTCACCCGACTCCACCAGCATCTCAACACGGTACCTTATCAAGCGTTTATGGTTCAGTTCAAAACACTTGGTAAGGACTAATAATAAAATATGATGAAAGAGAACCTGACAACTCCAATAGCACTGGAATTAAAACATGTTGTGCAGGTGAAAGAGGTAATTCCTCGCTGGAGCTTCTTGGAGCATTTAGCACAGGAGATGTAACACCATCCACTGGTAGTTTCCACAGAACCAATTTTGGCTTTGCATAGGAACTCAATAGCCTGCAGTAAAATGAGAAAAGGCCATAAACCACAGAGGTGAGAAGTTCTATTAGTGTTTGGTTAGAAAACATACTTGTGGTGGTGACTCCAGGACGTACTTGTTCAACTCCCCCAATGAAACCGGTTCCAACTTCTTCACACCACAGTATTGCTTTCCACTTGTTGAGTCATCCTCGGGTTTGGAAGATAACCTAAAAATGGTGTGTTATCAGAATATGGACAAAGACATGTATAAACATCGTTTTAAAAGTGTGAGAGATAAGATAAATACTCCTCAAATAGACTCTGGCCTGCGGCCACCTCATTGTCAAAATAAAAATGGGTCCCAGAAGTAGCATTGAGGTAAAGTCGACCTGCATATCAAGATTTTTTTTTATAAAAAAAATTGGTTTCAGACATTAAAACGTGAATTTTTCTAAAAAATACAAAAACTTCTCACCTCCTACAAATTTCGGGTTGATGTTGGTTGCTACCATCACTTTAGGGTGGACAACACCAGCTTCCAGTCTCTTATGGAGGAGTTCAGCAACACTGTCAAAAACACTGACGCACACAGTTGCACCTCTGCCAAAGAAGCACGTGGTTTATTAAGTAAATATCAACTCTTCTTACCAAGTATAGATTTATTTAAAAATTACTAAGTATTAGTTGGGCAGAGAAATTACTTATCTACTCTAATGTTAACCATAATTCGTTGAGTTGTCTGAGTGTGATCATTGTATGTTGCCCTGATATCACAAACCTCACCAATGATGTCTGCAAGAGAACGGTTATATGGTATGAGATGTCTGAATGTTGAAGCTATGAATATGGACACTATACAGACGAAGACATACCTGGCAGCTCCACGTTAGTATTAGCTAAAGACATGAGTTGCTCAACAGTTCAGAACCTAAACATCTCAGTAGGGATCGGATTAGCAACAGCAGGCACTTCAACCATCTTCGTAAACTCGTTAAGACGGATGGCTACAACAGAATCACAAAGCTTGAAATGATTGTTGCTTCTCGTCACATCAAAGCCACTTAGCTCATACATGGCTCCCTCCCTAAGAAGTTCACGGAATTTGTTTAGGCGATGGACAGATACAGATGCTTGGATGAGAGAGGAATGCAAAATATGGAGATTTGTAATCAGGAATTAGAAACTGTAAACATGGACGACATAACAAAGACGTAAGACAATTAACTGGAAAAAATACCTGATCATCCAAGAGAACCATATCCACGCCCATTAGTTCACCGGCCTTCTTAACATTCCTAGCTTCCCAAAATCGGAGCAGGCGTGTGACAACGGTTCGAGTGCACCGTCCTGGCTTCAACTCGGAAAGAGAGATCTGGGAAGCGGCCATCTTTCTTGCAGGAGTGTCTATTAATTTTGAAAGAGAGTAGCGATGAAACTGTGAGAACCATGAAGCTGGAGATACCTATTTATAAACTCGAAATCACGGAGAAGCTGAAGAGATCGAAGGCGGTGAATTAAAGATACATAGTGGGATAGACTTTACTGAGATTGAATGTTAGGTTTAATAGCTTCAGTGGAAAGAGTGACGAAACCGTTTCTCAGATCCATTGAAGAACGAAGAAAAGGAAATTAGGGTTAGCAAAACAACACGTTAAACATATGGAACGGGTCCACAATACTGATTTACTGGGCCAACATTTAAAAAGCTCAGAAATGAAAACAGTTCAACAGTGGACATGCAAAGTCGGCTAATTAATTAGTTCTCTCGCAAACCCAAATCAAGGCAGAGTAATATGACGTGGAGGCTTCTCCTTTCTTGTGACACGTGGTGGCTTAATAAGGGAGTATGTTCTCCTTTATACAGATAGATATTTGAGAGTAGACTTAACTTCCCTGTAATGGGGTTTTGGATTTTGGATGAATTGTGATCTCGAATTAATAAAAATATTGGATCCGTGTTTTCAATTCAATCTCACTAGAAAATTTAAAACTAATATAAAATATGTAAGTGATTTTATTATAAAAATATCGGAATTTAGATTTTTTGTTAAAATATTTTTATATGTTTATGCGTAAAATTGTGTGGAGACTTTTTCTTTCAATTTTTTTTTTGCTTGGTGTTAGATCCTAAAATCTACTCAGAAATAGGTACATGTTATGGTGTGTATATTAGAAGTAATTTAAAAGAAAAAAGTTTGGATTACTATGAACTATGGGAAATGTATGTTCTATTAATAGCAAGGTCTGAATTGCCAATCAATACGGAGGGCCTGTCTAAGAACAACAGATTATGAAAGTACTGATATTATAGTTTAGCTATGGAGAGAATGATTCTCTCTTCTTGGCTTCTCCTCCTCCTTTTATTGATTTTTGGAGAAGAATTATCACAGTGACATGATCTCCGGCGTGGATCAAGCGTCTTGTAGTGGATTTTAATACCACAGGTTTGGACGAGAGTCCGAATCGGGTCTTACAGGCGAACCCTTGGACCAGGCAGTCGAGCCGGACTCTTGAACCAAATTGATGGGCTGAACTCTTTCATTTAACATGACTTTTTGGAGGGATACAATCCCTCTCCAACCAAATTTTTTTATTAACATCCAAGTTATTCACAAAAGGAAGCAAAGTTGTCAAATTAGTGAAAATTGACAAATCTGCATATATCTTTAGAGACATTCAAATAGTACATGGGTAAATCATTTCTTTAGAGACGCAACATTATGATACCTCTCTTCTTTAGTCTCTTTGTTGTTGGAACAGCTTCATATAGACCTATCAAGAATTACCACAACAAGATTCACATAAACACATAAATAGAACAACAAACAAAATACAGTACAAGAAAAATTAATAAAGCAAACTCCATTAAAAATTAACATCAGACAGTCAGTCTGCTTGAACTCCTAAGTTAGCATCTTCTTGAGGATGATCACTTCTCTTTATTGAATAAAATTTAGTTTCTGGACATCCAAATTATTCACAAAATCTAGAAAGGAATCAAGCTTTGGCACATGAACGTTGAAATAGCACATGGTTGATCATTTTCTTTAGAGACATCTTTGGCATACAACGTAAGTTTTGATAGCTCTTGTCTTTAATCTATTTGCTGTTGTAAGAGCTTCATATAAACTTATTAAAAAACAAGACTTATATAAACTGATAAAATAGAGCAGCAACAACAAAATACAATACAAGACAAATTTTACTAAAGTAAACAAAGTCATCTCCACATGATTTTTGGTTTTTTTTTCACATATCTTTTGTTTTCACAACTTATAAATCATAACTTTGTTTCCCAGTAAACTTAACTTCAATGGGACTAACATTTTTGCCAATAGACCTCATGTTCTGACCAACACCTTCTCTTCCAGGATTGGCCTTCTCCGGATAAACTCCATCTTTAGGATGAAGATACTGAACCTCACCGTTAGGGAAAACCCTGTAAAACTGGTAGTTGATCTTGTACTTGGATCTAAGCCTTGTCCCCAGAGCCAAGCACTGTTCTTTCCTAGCTAGCTTCAGCAAGTTAGGACCTTCTCTCATGATCGCTGCACCTCCTGTCGGCATCTCAAAGATCTGTTCTTTCGGTGAGTTCCATGTAATAACGTAGAACTCTTCCACCTGAGCTTTACGGAGAAGACCACCGGTGCTTCCCGCGAATATCGGAGACGGTGTGTTTGGGTCTAGCTGCGGCGGAGTGAATCCCACCGGAGCTTCTTCTTTCACAGCCGCGGCAGGAGCGGCGGCATCTGTTTTTCTCGGCGCGGATTGCGGTTTTTGGTGAAGGAGAGGGATCTGGGACGGTGGGTTGTTGGGAAAAAAAGGAGTTTATGTACGCTGGAGGTTGCGGTGGTTGCTATGGCGGAGCTGAAGATTCCGGCGGCTTTGAGTGGCCATCTCTTTTTTTTTGGGGTTCGTTTCTTCTGTAATGAGCAAATTGATTAGTGGAGATGTGTGGAGAGGATAATATTGTGAAATGAGAAGCTAGAATTTGTTGGATTGAGTTTAGATAAGGTGACCAATAGCTTTTCCACTGTTAGATTTTTCTCTTACCCATCTTCTAATTCTTGTGTCCAAAAAAAAACCCATCACCTAACTCTATCTGACGTCGTTTAAAGTATGTACTATAATTTATGAAGACAAAGAGTCAAAGTTGACTTTGGTAAAACCCCTATCGATGTCTAATATACTCCTTCTTGTGTTACATTAAGATATTAACATAAACTTTTTAAAAAGAAATTAGTTTCAAAAATATAAAATTTTTGTGTTTTATAGGAAAATATTGTATACTTCAAAAAAAATTATTGATTTTATTGATTTACTATTGGTTAAAATTTATCGAAAATTAAAAATTACAGAAAATAATATATTTATTATAGTTATTTAATGAGTTTTCTTAATATGTGTGAAAATACTAAAAAAATCTATATTTATGAAATAAAAGGAGTATTTGCTAACAAAATCTTAATTTTCAGTTAAACCCTCCAATTTTTTAAAAGGATTTTAATAATGAAACCCATAAACTATTGGGCAAATCTTTCAAATATTATTTTTTAAAGTTTTTTTTTGTCATAAATATAGATTTCAAAGAAAAAATATGACCGAAATAGTTTTTTTTTAATATATTTTGAAAATTTTAAACCTCAACTCTAAAACTTAACCCAATAACTCTAAATCATAACTCTAAACCACCTCAACTAGGATTTAGTTCAAAATTCAAAACATCTAACCACTATGACCAGATAACTACGTTAGTTGACTAAAACGCCCACACTAGTTTCACTTTTAGAAGGACAAAAAGGTCATCAACCACCAAAAAATATTCTAGTAGCACAAAGTGATCTTCAGTGTAATAAAATGACATAAAGTGACCAAAAACGTTAATCACTCTTTTTTAACCTCCACCCTACAACACAAGATTTTTTTTCCAATTAACTATACTATATTTTAAATTATTAATATATATTAGATCATTTCTCCGCTCTATGCGCGGAGATCGTACAATACATTTTTTTTTATTTTCAAATTGTGCTACTTTAAATTATTTTATATTATATTTCACTTAATAATAAAACAGATAATGATAATTTGGTTTGAATAGTTTTTGATGTAAAAATGATAATTTGATATTTTCATTATAATTTTTTTGTCATTAATATACATAATCAACTAAAACTCTATTATTTTGTAGATATTATTATATTAATTAATTTTGTTACTTATGGTTTGTATACTTACATGGATGTCCATAACAAAACATGAATAATTATATCTTAATGATTAGTATTTGCTAGTATATGTTTTAATAATATTTTTAATAAATGATCTTTTTTCTAAATATGTATAGTTTTTGTAAATTTTATTATTATTTTTATGTTTTGGTCCCTATTTTCCTTTTTATGTTAAATATTTATCAATTGAAACCGAATATAATTCTTTAGAAAATCATTATCGTATGGAAAAGTTAATATAAGTATTTTAAAACAAAATTAATCAGATTATATAATATATTTCACTAAAGACTCTAACATATAAGTATATTTTTCTATTTAGAAATTTAGTAAAAAAAATTGTGGGTGAATGATCTATTTTCTCACGAGAGCTATCGTATAACATTAGATCCCCACCAAACTATAATCTAGTGCTAAAACTCCATAAATTTAAAGTTGCAAACTTATTTCTCTCCGAATTATAAGTTGTAAATTGATTTTCTCCTAATCAATAATTCGAAATTTAATTGTCCATAGAACATAGTTTTAATCGATTTACTATTAACTGGCAAATTGCAAACCAATTAAACCAAAATAAACATCAAATTAGTTTTTATTTAAAAAAAAATCTGATTCACAGACAAAAATATATTGATTCCCAGAAAAAGTCTGATTCTTCAACATCGGGAAATTCTTCTTTGATCTCAATCACACATATCAAAGATGTGTTGCCAGGAAGCCGTGGCTGATCGGTGTTGGAAGACATACATTTGTTTTGCAATTTTTGTTGATTCAATTTTTTAATTTGATGAATCAGTTTTTAAAAATAAAAAATTAGATTTTCTTTGGTTTTAAATTGGAGGGTTAAGAGTAAATCGATTAAAACCTTAGTCTAGAGACAATTAAGTTTCAAACTATCGGTTTGGGGAGAAATCAATTTAGAATTTATAATTTGGTGAGAAATAAGTTTACAACTTTAAATTCATGGAGTTTTATATAGTTTGGTGGAAACTGATATTATATGATAGTTCTTGTGAAAAATAGATCGTTCACCCATTTTTTTTGTTGCATATAAATTTGGTATGCCACAAAATATTTGAAACCTAATTTTTATCAAGTTGTGTTTTTATTTCAAAGTTATAATACTTTAGTTTTTTAAAAATAAATGATACTGAAAGTTTTTTTTTGCCGTCTGATACTGAAAGTTAAAATATAATTTTTGCATTCACAATTTGTCTGATCTTTATCTTCAAAATCTAATTTATAATTATCTTAAAGGATAAAAGCTGTTAGCAATATTTTATTATTCAACGCTTTAGCACAATTCTCAAATTATATTTTTTTTCTAGAAAGTTGGAATTGGAATATGAGGCGAGCTTCTAAAATTGTTGACTGCAATATTTTTTTAGTACATTGTTTATGTTAGTTATCAACCTAATTATTAATTAACCCCGTAAAAATGGATTATTTTATTTGATGTTTCTCATTAAGCTTGAATCTCACAGATTTTAACAAAATAATAATTATTTTTATCCTAATTAATACAATGCATCATAAACTCATATGTCAATATTTAGCATAAACCATCGAATGAAGTTTACATGATGCAGTTTCTACTTTAGCATGAATCTGTTCGTAAAAGCTTTAAAACCAATATAAAAATTCAGAAACAAAAACAAAAAAAAAGACACAATCATATGAGGAGTAAGCAAAACCCAAAGATTTCAACTCCTGAGTAGTCATATATTGGTTTGACTATCAAATAATTTGTGATTACAATAGTCCTAAGTCTTAACAAAACTTCATGCTTCCTTTTTCACTTGCATTCTCTTTTGAAACAACCTAACAAACAGATGAATCAGAAATGACCAGCCACATTACAAACATGTCTTCTCCTCTGTGTACGTCTTTATTCTTTCTCTTTGTAACTGATCGCAAATTAGAGAACAATCACTGGACCGGTCAATCCCTCTTTATATATACTGCCGAAACTGTTTCAGCCCCTTCCAAGCATTTGTAACTGAGGTCGAGCTTCACCAGAAACACATAACCTTAACCATCTTCTGCCGTTGTTGAGACCTGTCGGAACTGAAGAGAAGCTGATGACCACAACGTCCGAGTGTTCGATGAATTAATCCACACTTTGCTTCTTTCCAAAGTTCCATCCCATATATTTGGGGGTCCCCGTGCCTCAAACTTTGAGTTACGTTAGTCACTGCATTCTGGCTTGACAATACATCCCATATACATCACATGCCAGTATTAAGAAGTCGTCGTCCTCTGTTAGAATAGTTTGCTGAATCTTTGGGTCTGAGATCAGAGGTGAGAGGAGCCAGTGAAATGACTCTTCAGTTTCAGTTCTCAATGGCATGTGTGTCTGCAAGGACTCCATTGAGGTAACCATCTCCTCATAGATCCTTTATCCACATATTTTCTGGTTCATATGTTGATCTGTGATTGAACGACATGTCAACAACCACTCCTCTCTGACGCATGTCATGTTAACATGAATAAGTAATAAACGTTGTCGTTTTAATAATTAATGTTGGTGACTGCTCTTACTTAGTCACACGAGTGTAAACATTTGGGGATATCAAATGATCACTAAACAAATTTTATCTTCTCTCTTTCTTCCTTATCCTTTTCTGTTATAGATATCACCAACTTATCATTGGTATCAGAGCCAGCCATGTCTCCAAAGCAGGATTCTAATGCAGAGAGGCTTATGGCTATCGAGAGTCAGCTAGGTGGTCTTGCTAGTGTCGTGGAGGAGTTACGTGTGGCATCAATGGACAATGATCGGAGGCATATGGAGCAAGAGAAGCGTGTCGACGAGCGCCAAAATCAGATCATGGCTTGGTTGCAAAATCAATCGGGAAAATCTTCATGTTGAACCAAATAAGCCGGAGAACCTTGGAAACAAGGGAGAAATGGTCGACGAAGCTCAAGCTAAGGTTTCACCTAATCGAGGAGACAAGGGGATTTGCCAACACCTGATACGGCGAGTCCCTACAGACCCGGAGAAGGTAATAGCCGATGTTCAATGGTGGATCATCGGGATGCTCGGCTCAACAGAAAATTGATTCCCCACCTAAGAGGTTAGATCTACCGAACTTCAAAGGGAAGAATCCTGATGATTGGATTTTCAGGGTGGAGAAATGCTTTTCGGTGAACCAAACGAAAGAAGAAGAGAAACTAGTAGTAGCGAATGGCTTGTATGGTTGGTGTGCGGTAACTTGGTGAGGATGATACATGATCGGGATGAGTTATTAGATTGGAGGGATTTTAAAATGAAACTTAAAAGAAGGTTTAAGCCAACGCGAGGAGGAAGGATATTGAGCCAAATGCTAAGACTGAGACAGACATGATCAATCTCAGAGTATCGGGAGGCTTTTGAGGAGTTATCAGCTGAGGTACCTCATGTACCAAATGATGTGTTGGAGGAGATTTTCTTACATGGGATGAAGAGGAGTCTGCGAGAACAGGTGGTACGGTTGAGACCGGTGGGAATGGATGAAATTGTGGACATGGCAAAGATCATAGAATAGCAGGAGAATTATAATAATGCTTACCAAGCTCGTGCCTTTCAAAGAAACCATTCGGCTCCGGTCCTCAATAACAACCAGAGGAATTATGGAGCTAGCCCGGTCCGTGTAGGTGAGCTCACTCCCACTAGAAAGTCCTTTGAGTCTCACAGAGATAGTAAACAAGGAGACACAAAAAGATCAGTCCAAAACCCTTGTAGACATTGTGGTGAAAGGTTCTTCGCCGGGCATCGTTGTAAATCCTTTCAAAGGTTCAAATGTTTTAGAAGTGGATGAGGAGAATGAACCTGAGGAGGAGGAAGGCGAGGAGCTTGAAGGGCCATTGGAGCCGCAAAATCCACCAGAGCAAGAATTTCAAGTCCTATCACTACAATCGATGGTTGGTCTGACATCTAAGAGTACACTGAAGTTATTAGGGCGTATTGGTGATGTGGAGGTGATAGTGTTAATTGACTCGGGGGCATCTTGCAACTTCATTGCAAAGAGAGTTGTTGAAAACTTGGGGTTACATGTACTTCCAACACGAGAGTTTGGGGTTTCCATTGGAGATGGAGAGTGTTAACTGGAAAAGGTAAATATGTTGGAGTGGAGATGGATATTCAAGGGTGAAGATAGAAGAAGAGTATTTGTTGTTTGAGCTGGGAACTACAGATTGGTGTTGGATATACATGGTTGGAGAAACTAGGGGAAACCCGTATTAACTGGGGTTTGCATACTATGAGGTTCAAACACAACAGTCAGTGGGTTACCATTACTGGAGATCCAACTTTGTTAAAGGCGCAAGTGTCATTGAATTCAATGGAAAAGTTAGTAGAGAAGGAAGAGTTGGTATATTTATTAGAGTTGCAGGCCTTTTTTGATGGAGGTAAAGAGGGGGTCAAGTTGCAGGAGCCAGGAGTAGGAATTAAAAGACTACTACAGAGTTTGCTTCGGTATTCCATATGCCGGCTGGCTTACCACCGAAACGTTTCCGCGAGCATGCCATAACCTTGCAAGCAGGCACCTCACCTATCAACCTCAGACCTTATCGGTATTCCCATGATCAGAAGGATTGAGATTGAGAAATTGGTTTGTGAGATGCTTCAAGCAGGAATAATAAGACCCAATATCAGTCCCTTTTCTAGTCCGGTTCTGTTAGTCAAGAAGAAGGATGGAGGGGTTCAAAATATTGTGTGGTCTGTCAGCAGAATAAGTACTCTACCATGTCACCTGCAGGGTTTGCTCTCTCCCTTACCCATTCCACTCCAGGTTTGGTCGGATATCAGTCTTGATTTCGTGGAAGGACTTCCTCTCTCACAAGGGTTTGATGTCATCGATGGTGGTAGTGGATCGACTAATCCAAGTATGCTCACTTTATTCCTCTACGTCACCCATTTACGGCAAAGTCAGTGGCTGAAGTATTCATTAAAGAGATTATTTCGGCTTTCATGGGTTTCCGGAGACAATGGTTTCAGACAGAGATAAGGTTTTTTGAGCAAAGTTTTGGGAAGAGTTGTTCAAGATTCAGGGGTCCCTTATTTTAAATTTGCTACAATTTACAAGATTCAGGGTCCCTTATTTTGAACAATTCAGGGTCCCTTATTTAAATTGTACAAATTTATTTAG